>QFEW01000516.1:1904-30190 GCA_003316525.1 Termitomyces eurrhizus
GACATGATACAGGTGGTACGTTGAGGTGGCAGGCACCAGAGCTCATGTCAGGAGAGAGCCAGCTTGCTCTGACGCCCCAGATGGACGTCTACGCATACGCGATCTCGTGCGTCGAAATCGTCGCAATGGGCAAGATTCCGTGGGCCCTCGCAGACGACGACGCAGTCAGGCACTTTGTGCTCCGTAAGTTCCTCCAATTCTTTGCGCTTGTTGAATGACTGAAACCATTCTGTAGGCGAAAACGCCCGTCCCGCGCTTCCCTTCTCGCGGTTCAACACGCCGATGCTCCAGGACCTCCTACGTTTATGCTGGCACCACGACCCGTCCGTCCGTCCGTCGTTCGAAGTGATTGTCAGAGACGTCAAGGCACTCCGCCAGGCGTTTTCCAGTGACACCTCAACTCCATTTGTAGAGGAACCTCCCTTGCCGTTGCCGTCGTCGCCGATCACAATCGATAGGACTCGACACGGTTGGGACTGGGAGTGGGACCATCTAAAGTCCAGGCCTTCCCCTGATATGCGGCCTCTCCCTTTACCTCACGGTACTCCGCGTATGTTCTCCCGCCTTTTTTTCTGACTTTTCTCGGTGCTGACGAGATTTGGATTTTCAAGCTACGACCGATAGTGCATTGATGGGCTACGGTGCTTCGTCTGATTCCTCCAATGCTACCTTTGTCACGGCCGAGGAAAGTCTATCGTCGTCACCGTCCAAGGCAGGGTACAACGTGTACCACTCCCATCGCGAGGATTTCGTGCCGTCAGGCCGCGTTCGCATGCCAGAGCCTGTGGTGTACACTCCCTCCAGCCCCTCGGAGTCCTCGTTTTCTCTCGCCTCGTCGTTGTTCACGGATACACCCTCTAGCACGTCGCTCGAAGGACTAGGACTAGGGCTGACGACGCCCGGACGCCCAGTGTCGGAGGTCGAGGGGTACGATAGCCCCGCGCCGCAGGACGAGAGGATCAAGTTGATGAGGGACGAAAGGAGGTACCGGTTGTTGTTGAGCCATCAGTTCCATCCTTCCTGTAAGCAGGCTCCGCACCTCTTTCTCTCTTTCTCTTTCGGGCGCTTACTTGACTTGTCTTTTCGACAGTGACACTTCCACTTTGGGAGCCATCGCAGGTCAGGCTGGGTGCCGTAGGGTATCTGCTCAAACCAGAGGGCAAATTCGTCACGCTGTTTAATTCTTTCGCGCCTGAGAAGAGTCGGGAGAGCGCAGTGCGTGGATTGCCGTCGCTTTATGGGTATGGCAAGGTGTCGGCTGGGAGCCAGCGCCAGGATAGGCGCAACGTGGCGCAAAGAGGATACGATGCGTTCGTCGGGCTGCTTACGTCCAGGGGCAAGAGCGGTGCAGTTTCTTCGTGAGTCATCATTTTTTCCACGGGGGTTTTCCCCATTTGATTTGTGTTCATGGATGTTAGGCAAAGTATCGCCCGTAGGTATTCGTTCCCGCTTCGCGCTGGACACAAGACGGCGCATATGTTTACGGAATCGACGATGTATCGGTATATAGAACGTCTGGAGGTCCCGAAGAGGTGGTTCAACGCCAACGTTGATGCGATCATGCAGATTTATGGGCCTATGCATCATATCCAGAAGGAAGATATCTTTTTGGGTACGTCCTTTTTCTTTTTCTTTTTGGCTTCGATGACTCATGGTTTCCCCCCTCTTTCTGTAGTCATAGGTACTCTCGAGGCTCAAGAGTACGCGCTGTTCGTGAGCCACAATCATCCCGATGGACAGGTACGACTGTTCTTTCCCTTTCTTTTCCTTTCGGTTTCTCAGTCTCTCTGACTTTTCATCAGGCCCATTTCAACGTATTTTCATCACTCAGGAACGGCCAACCATGGGGAACGTTCACCACCGACACGGCGGTCCCACCTGAGATGGGCGGCCCCTCGTATGACGAACCAATACCAGGCCACGCCATCTCCTCGAACAAAGTATCCAGGGTTGGTATCGACTGGGAAACCGTCCTCGTTGCTAGGCTCCGTTTCAAGCCGGACGCGTCGGAACCGACATCATTATGAGCTGGAGATACACACCCCCTTCTCTATCATCACCTTCTTCTTTTCTTTTTGCATAATGACTCGTTTAGTACCCCCTCTTGTGTAGTACCCCCTCTCGTGTATCCTTTTTCTTTGCATTCATCGTTATCCATACGTGTACACTTCTCCATATTCCCCTTTGGATATACCAACCACATCACATCACATCACAGCATAACATCACAGCACATTACTTTACATATCTACATTGTATCGCATATTCTACAAGACAGTGCAACTCTTTATTATACCTTGTCATACGGGTGATCACTGTGTGTGTGCTTGAACCACATGTCTTGTGGAGATTAATGACTTGGTCTATGAACCTTTTAAGCATATTTGTTAGACACAGAAAGACTCAGTCGGTATGTCAACGACTGTATTAGTGCAAGTACCTGTTAGAGACAGAAAGACTGTGTACATCAATCCTGGTATATGCGAATGTCTACGACTGCGTATCTCCGAATCCGACACAAACCTTCCAAATTGTTCCATCATTTCCTAATCCGTAAGTATTTCCCTCTGCGGTGTTGAGTCACGTGGTGAGTGCGCCCCTGCCATCCATCTCCAACACTCCCCGGTTCATAGTATGTGTCACTCCTCGGAGGGTCGATTGGTCTTACTCGATTCCATCAACGGTCAGATCAAAGCATGGAGTCCTCCTATCATGCTTTTTGAAGACCCTAACCCTTCTCATTATTCCTTATATTTGCTTCTCTTTCGATACCTTTTAACACGTCAAGTTTGAATTTTCTCTTTTCAGTTACCCAGCTTTAACAGCTCTATTGCTTGTGCAACGATGATGATGAATCACAGGAGTCATTTAAAAGTTTGGTAAGTCCTTTGTAGTCCCAAGATCTTTGCTAGTGTTGTTCCGGCCTGGCTTGGCCCAAAAGCCCCCGGCTGGGCCTGGCTCAAGGCGGCTCGGGCTCATACCAACACCTGGGCCGGGCCCAAGCCCCAGCCTGTAGCAGACAAAGAATATATTTTTTAGTAGGATCACAAGTATGAAGATGAAATGTTGATATATCTATTCGGAATCAAGGTCAATGTCAATATCAAAATCATTCTCAAGATTCACTAGAAAATATGGAGCATAAAAACATCATAAAAAAAAAGTGGCAACATACCGAAGATGTTCAAGTTCCAAAGCAAGTCTTTGGAGCTTAATTTTGACAAGATTCAAAGGAAAATTGGCAGTTCAATCTACTTTGGATAAATACGAGCAGACAAGTCCAAGTCCTAGTTTTCCCCAGTGTACATGTTCTAGATGTCCATTCAAATCACAGCAGTCCTCACCAAACATGGCATCAAAGCGCCTGTTAAAGGTTTCATGCAGCGTCTCGCCTTCTCCTGCATTCATAACAGACCATATCTTATCTTCTTTGCTGCCTTGTTTAATAGATGATGGTAAATCAGATGAGAGCACAGTAATAGTTTTGATGAGTGACTGAATATCAGCTACAGATGGAATTACAGCTACAGCAGGCATTTTCATGCCTGGATGATGGGTTGAGAATGAAGGTCAACGGAAGTAAAAACCAAGATCTTACACATTAAGTACCAGCCATACAGGAAAATGTGTACCCATATTCATCCAAGATGCATGGCTACAGTGTTGTTGATGAGCGTAGTCAGACATGATATCAAAGCCATTAATGTTTATGTTGAACGTCTGTCAGCTTGTTTGCATGTGTTATCTATTGACCTTGAAAGCCGTGGCCTGGGCCACCAGCTCAGGCTTTTCCACCATAATGAGCCGAGCCAAAGCTGTAACCAAGCCGTCTCCTCAGGCCTAGCTAGGCCTGGCTGACAGCTTGAGGCCAGGCTGGGCACAACACTAATCTTTGCAATGACTGACTTTGACGACATCTTCATTGAATGTATTCTTGCTCAGTGGCACTCCTTGGAACTTCTTGTCTACTATATCAGTGCAAAACAACTCATCAAAATCACCCAGTGAGTTTTTGGCTTCAGTGATAATCAACAATCTTTACCAGCCTATTAGACACAATGGCATGCCTATTGACCCATCTTGGATCTGTGCATGGCTGCAAGCTAGAGGGTTTCACTGGGTTTGTTTCTGCTTAATGGTACTTCCTGAGAGGGAGACATGCTCAACTTGCATAGTTGAAATGAAATTCAAGACCAACTCTGAAAATTGTGGACTTGATGTTCACTGTTACTTGTATGGGCAGTGTGGTGATTGTAGTTTCTACTGTGAGTGTTTTCATTACATCTGTAAATCCTTTAAATGATGATCTTTCAACAGTAGACTTTGTATAGAAATGTAAAATGGTTACATTGTTGTCACTATACATTGAGATACTGTAATTGGTTGTTATGAGCTAGAACTATTTTTTGTGGGTCACACAGTACTAAATCAGACCACAGTAATAGATTTGACTAGCAATCAGAGTAAATACAAGAAGTTGCTTATGTAATACTCTACAAGCTGGCAATTGTGTCAGTGACAATCTGTTACATACTGTAATGGAGTCACACGTATTACTAGTGTCAATGACGCTATAATTATTCAGTAAAGTATTATGTAAGACAACATCTTGTTTTCACTCTAAGTACTAGTCAAATCTGATACTGCGGTCTGATTTAGCACTGTGTGATACACACAAGATAGTTCTAACTTGTAACCCAAGGTTACATTTTTTTAAATCTTCTGCTATCGGCTTTAGACTCTAGGCTTGTTACCGACTAGGCAACACTCATCAAAACCTCTCGATTTTCTGTTGGCATCACATCGAGAACGTGCTTCCATGACTGGTTCTCTTGATCCGGACCCCCCTTTCCCAGCTGTAGACACAGGTGAACAACCTGTGCTTCAAGCAGGGAAGACGCAATCCACGTCTGTGTATCAACCCCCACCAAAGCGGGATGAGAAGATACCTCACGATGTCAGCGCAAGCTTTGGAATGCCTGGTGGGCTATCTGTATCACGGATGATGTCCATTGTACGACCTGGTGGTAAACCAGGAGAGAGATCTGTGGTCTCAGAAGTGTCATTGCCAGCGAGCCAAATGCCTTCATTGATGTATCCGGTATTGCCCGAGAGCTCGTCAGCTCATTCTGAGGGTCAACTGGACGTTACCCAGTACTCGGAAATTGTACAAGGCAGCGTGTTTGTGCATAGTACCCCATTCTGGACTGCACCTACTGAACGGCATTTGGAATATGTGGCCAATGCTGCCACTGGACTGGGACCGTTGTCACTGACGACACAAGAATAGAAGCAAGGACCAGCAATAGTGGTCAGTAGGGAGGACAACGATGTTGTAAGGTTGGAAAAGGCATTGACAGTGCCAGGAATTCCAGAGTTGCACAGAAGGGCCGGCAAACAGCCGCAGATGAGGCATGATGGCCTCAGGAGAGTTATGAACTTAGAGTCTGAGCTGGAATCCTCAGATGATGAGGAAAGCAAAAGGTCGCACTCGACCTTGTCTATCCAGTTACAGCTGGTGTTGGACCGATATCCATTGGTTATGAAGGAATCGATGCAAAAGCGTCTGCAGCTTTATGTAGTAAAGCACTTACAGTTGCTGGCTGCTAGGAGCCACGATGTATCCTGTGCAGATTCGAATGAATATATTGAATTGTTTGTGCGTATCTTTGAACTTGAAGTGGTTGAATACCTTAAGCGCAAAGTGGCGTGAGGGTCAGCAGTCTCAACGGCCACTCCAGCTGACTCAGTAGAATGTGAGATGAGTGTGCGCTGACGAGCGCCATTAATTGTGAACGCGATGGAATTGCTCAATGCGCCTTGCCAGGCCAATGAGTCTCAGCAAGACTACGTTTGGCATCAGAACGCTGCAAACCGTCAATGCATTGTTAGTGGAGTGCCTCAGCAGGCATTGTCTGAGGTAGAGACTGTGACAACGACTCCGGCAGAGCCAGAGGCACTACTTGCAGTGCAGGAGGTTAAGACACCGCGAAAGCAAGTTACAATCAAGGAAGAGGTGGACGAAGTCCCCATTCTTGAGGAGTGAACGCGACCATGACGTGTCCCCCTAGTGGACAACTGGAATGAATGCATCAATTACCAGAGGATACACAACCAGGACTTGCGCAATCATGGTGAGTTGTTAATTGATGACCAGGGGGTAGCCTTTGAAGGGCGTGAGGGTGTAATGCCTGTCGATGAGATGCGGCGACAATTCGTGGCTCGAACTGCTGAACCGGATAGAGGTCCAGGTGGTAGTGATAACAGTAGTGATCACTACAAACGGAGGGAGCCAAGTCATCGCAATAACAATGGTGGAGATCATGATTGCAGAAATAACGATCGGGACAATAATAATTGCCATGATAGTGGCAGGCAGGCTGGTGGGTTACCAGCAGAGCAACAAGTGAGGCAACAGCCCACCCCACAGCTGGAAAGAGCGGCCAATGAGCACCTGTTTCGCAGTCCCCAGGCATTTTTGATGCCTGCACCTCATGAATTGCATGAAACTACGCCAGGAATGAATGAAGTGGTCAGGATCCATATGGATCATATGCATGACCATCTCACTTGTCTGGTGGATGACTCCCTTGGAGTCAGGTTTAAATTCCCTGCTGGGGTAAGTCCCCGCAAATCTGATGGTAAGCACATACATGTGTACGCTGGAGGACATAGGTTCTCCCAACTGGAGGACTGGGCCATGGACGTTTGCTACCACCTGGCAGCCCGCTGCTATGGTGGAGACAACATGGACCAGGAAAGGATATTTGTGCTACACAAATTTATGGAAGGAGAGGCTCAGAATTGGTTCCATCGCCATGTCCTCCACATTAATTGTGACAAACCACATTGGACATTCAAAGAAGTCCTGATAGGACTGTATAATTGTTTCGTCAATGCTGCTATGATGCAGAAAGCTTGTGATGCCTTTAGAAAGGCAGTGCATGATGCTAAGACTGGCGTCCAGACCTTTTATGATGACCTGGTGGGTCATGCACAGAATATGGCCGTCTATCCAGACAAATACACTATTTGCGAGACATTCCTGGATGGCATACCTGCAGACATGAGGAGGGCATTAATATGCGACGACAATTTGTCTCTGGAGGTCAATACTGTGACCGAATTCTTGGCATATGCCATCCGTTATGAGCAGTCGACATGGACTGCAAACCATTATGAGCAGCAGAGTTCACGCCAAGGAACTGTGAACCATCAGGCAGTGAAGGTGGGAACCTTCCTGGCCAAACAGACAGAGATGGAGAACAATTGCAATCCGCAATTTGTTGTCCATAAGACAATTCCTGGAGGCCAATGGCCTCAATCGAAGCCTGCTGGGCAATTGCCAGCAAAGAATAGTCGACCCTTTTTGGGTCAGAACCAAGTAGCAACAAGAGGGGTGGTAGCGCCTGCAGCGCGTATGGCGAGCAAACCCGCTGGGGCTCTAGGAGTGGCCCAGAAAAGGCCTGCCGGAGATCCCTCAGCATGCTACAATTGTGGCAGGAGCAGGCATTTTGCTAAGGAATACCCCGCCCCTCCTAAGGCACACATCTGAGCGGCCCATATGGCTGCGGCACCTAGCGATGTCATCAGTGACGATGAGGACAATGATATCGTTGACGAAGTGGAGGAGGAGCTGCAAGTAGAGGCTGACAGTTCAAAAGTGGATGATGCCGAGAGCGTCCAGATTGATGGCAACAAATATGTTGCAGTGGACGTGTACAACAGCAATTATTATGCTCGTGATGATGAGGAAGAACACCTGTTTGCACTGACGGAGTGCCATGGAGATCAGCGCATCTGAATGAGATGCGTAACCCTGCAGAAGGCAACTAATAAGTTGCAGAGGCCACACTATACTCCTGAGGAGAAGGAGTGCCTGGTCACGTACGTTGATGTCAATGGACATCTGGCATGGACGTTGTGGGACTCCGGGAGTACCACTATGGGCATTATGCCCCAGTTTGCTCATGTCAATGCGATTTTGATCTGGGATTGACCAGTACTTCATCCCACATTTGAATGAGTATTTGACCTACGGATGCCTGCTGAGTAGAAAGAGTTGGTGGCATCAATATATGCATGGAATAGACCATGCTGGACACCAAAGGAGGAGTCATATTGTCAGGCTGGCGATGACAAAATATCACCACTGAGTGAGGTGTTTTTTGACGAACTGTCTGTGATGTTGCAGAGAAGTAAGAAGGAAGTGCCAGTGTGGCTGCACATGCCAGATGACAGTGAGCTGAGGATTACTGCCCTCAGAGAGAAGTATGGCCATCCAGCTATATAAGCAAAGTTGCCTGAGCATCCACGCAAGGATGTGGACTGGAAAGGCAAAAGTAAAACTACTAGTCTTACAGAGGAGGACATTCTGGACCTATGGTTGCAGTGGCAGCAGGAATTTGGGGATATCCTGAATAGAATCAAGGAGGAATTATCTTCTTAGTGTGAGGTCAACCATGAAATCAACCTTATTGATGAGAATAAGGTATATAAATACCATTTGCCACAATGTTCAATGGTGTTGCAGCAACAGCTCAGAGATAAGACCAATTGGTATGTAAGAGCTCACTGGTGAGAAGCCCAACTGGCATCCCAAGCTGCTCTGCTATTGTGCATCCTGAAGAAAGATGGTATACTGAGAACTGTGTTGGATGCTTGCCAATATAATGACAACACAGTAAAGGACGTGACACCACTTCTGGATCAGGAAGTGATTTGAAAAGATGTGCTCAGAGCAAAGTTCAGGTCAAAAATTGACCTGACGGATGCATATGAGCAAGTGAGAATTTGCTTGTCCAATATTCCAAAGACAGTGTTCTCATCAATCATGGGAACATATGTTAGAAACATCATGCAGATAGAAGACTGTAATGCTCCTGCAATGTTTCAGAGGCTAATGACCTCTATCTTCCAAGATGTTATTGGAAGGTTCATTCATATATATCTGGACAACATATTCATATACTCCAATTCAATTGAAGAACACGAAGAGCATCTTCATGTTATTTTTAAGCAACTGAGGTCTAATCTACTGTACCTCAAGTGGAAAAAATGTGTGAAGTGTATGCCAAGACAATAGACTGCCTTGAACACAAGATTAACAGTCAGGGTATTCACTCTGACCAGGAAAAAATTGATTGCATATGTGAATGGTGTGTGCCCTGCAATTATAATGATGTCCAATGATTTGTGGGACTGGTGAACTATATCAGCAACTGTCTGCCTGATATAACAGTGTATACTGGGCCTCTGATGTCTATTACTCAGAATAGAGCTCCATTTATCTGGAGACCTATATACCAGTGTTGCTTTGAGATGATCAAGAGGATCTGCTCAAAGACACCAGTCATCCGGCCTATAGATCCCAGGTGTGATGAGCCAATTTGGCTCATCTGTGATGCTTCAAAGACCAGAGTTGGAGCAATGTATGGCCAGGGAAGTTCCTGGCAGAATTGCCGGCCAGCAGGGTTCATGTCGAGGAAGTTCATCTTGGCCCAACAGAATTATGTGGTCCATGAGCTAGAAATGCTGGCAATACTTGAGGCACTCCTCAAGTGGGAAGACAAACTGATGGGATACAAAATCCACATTATTATGGACCATAAAGCACTTGAGTTTTTCAAGACTCAAGCAACACTGTCCCCCTGGCAATGCCGGTAGATTAATTATATGTCCCAATACAACTTTGACATCACATATGTCAAAGGTGACTAAACAAGGTAGCTGATTGTCTCTCGAGATATTTTGAGAGTGATAGAGCCAGTGAACACCACGATACACACAATTATGTCAATGTGGATATTTGTATTGACCTCCAAAGCAATGATTTCAAAAGAACATGTGGTAGAGCTTCAGGCCATGCAAGCAAACAAACTGCAATGCAATCAATGATTGTAAGAGTGGCAAGAGGCCCAAAACATAGAAGCTGAGCAACTAGAACAGGCTCAGCCAAAGGAGACAACAATGCCAAGTCACAGCATGGCAGGTAGTAGCCTTGGACTGTATAGCCAAGACATCATGCTTGCTGATGTGTTATTGCCTACAGGAGAGTATTGTGACCCTCTTGTTCCTCAAACCAATGAGTTTCTACAGAATATACTTAGGAGCTACAGCTGTGATGCATTCTACACTGAAATCCGGCAGAATGCAGATGCTCATCCATGTTTCAGCATGGATGAGAAAGGACTGATCTGGATAATGAATGTTTGAGGATGCAAGGTGGTGTGTTTGCTATGTGACCAAACAATGATCACCCAGATTGTTACTCAAGCATATGAGATTGTTGGTCATTTTAGAACCAACAAAACAATGAAATACCTGAGGCAGTGGTACTGGTGGCCTGAAATGCAGAAAAAAGTAATAAACTTCTGCCAGACCTGCAAGGCCTGCCAGTGGTCGAAGACCAGCAATAAGAAGCCAATAGGAAAGTTGCATTCCCTGCCTATTTTGACAAAATCTTGGGACTTCATCAGAATGAACTTTGTTGGCCCATTTCCCAAATCCAAAGGTTATAACTACCTTTGAGTGGTGATTTGCCACATAACCAGTATGGTGCACTTGATACCAGTGCACACAACCATTACTGTGTCAGCATTATTCTGGATGTACTTGAAGGAGATTGTAAGGCTACATGGCCTTCCAAGCTCAATCGTGAGTGATTGAGATGCAAAGTTTATGTCTCACTGGTGGTGGGAGCTTCACAAGCTCTTGGGGGCTAAACTGTTCATGTCCACCTCATTTTATCCACAGACAGATAGATAGACAGAGCAAGCAAATAGAAGTATTGCCCAGATTTTTTGTACAGTGGTCTGACCAGACCAATGTGACTGGGTAGATAGAATACCACTGATGGAGTTTGCAATCAACGTGAGTCTGTCAGAGACCACAAAATATGCACTGTTTGAGCTCAATAGAGGGTACATGCCCTCTATGCTGCAAGAACTCAGGGAAGATAGAGTTGTTCACAAAAGGGTAAAGGACTTTGCATGGAAAGCATTGGAGAATCTTGCTGATGCACACAATGCTATCATTGCCATGCACATCATACAGGCACGACATGCAAATGATGGGCAGAGTGACGAACCGGATCTAATGCCTGGTACGTTAGTATATCTGTCAACCAAAAACTTGAATCTCCCAAAAGAGAGGGTAAGAAAGCTGTGTCCAAAATTCATTGGGCTGTACAAGGTCTTGATCATAGAACCAAGCACATCAAACTATGTTTTAGAGCTCCCTGCAGCTCTGCAAGCACATTAGATTGTGCCTAAGTTTCATGTGTTGTTACTTAGGCAATATAACATAAACAATGATGCTATGTTTTCTAATTAGGTGATGCCCGAGACATAGATAAACAGGAGTGGTTTGTTGAAGAGATCCTGGGCCATTGGTGGCAGGAGAGAACACACTTCAAATTTGAGGTATAGTGGAGTGTGGGTGATACAACATGGGAGTCATATCACACATGTGCCTAGTTGGCAGCGTTGGATTAGTACTTGAAGCTGCAGAGCGTGAAATGCCCAAATCAGCTTGCTAAGCACTCACGTGCTTAGCTTAATAACTGTGATAAGATCTAGACCAGAAGAGAATTGGATCTAGATTGGATCATACAGGTGTCAGATGAATAAGATGGAGAGTCATCCATCTGATGAGATAGTGCGGATCACAATGCAGAGATAGTGCTTAGATCAGGTTATGTAACCTGATGATGGGAAATTTATTGTGTTTTTCCCATTGACAAACTTCCACGTTTTTATAGTACCATGTTGTACTCTTACCAGTGTATGACCAGTGAGCCACAGCCTCAGAACCCACAGAGTTCTGGAGGAGAAGGGAATCATTTTCAGCAGCAAACTCAACAACCTGTGACAACATTGAGTGTGGTGTTGTACCTGATGGTGTCCCAGTTTGGGCAGAACCCAGCCCAATTTGGACAACCTCTGTAGTTTTTTCTGCTGTTTTTCCAAATGCCATATTTCTCAGGACCAGCTGGTTCTGGACAGCAGATGGGAGGACAGGAGATGTGGAGTATGCCAATGCCGATGCAGCAGGTGCAGGCCCAGAGTGTAGCACCTATGGACGTGGATGACAATGCAGGGTATCAGCCGCAAGGAAAGAGCAAGGTGATGCAACCTCAACAACAACAAGATAGGACGCTGCCCTTGCAAGACACGTATAGAAGAGACCAGTGGTGATTGCCTCTAAGAAGTGCCGTGGCATGAGGGGTAGTGCCTCAGAAAATAGTAGGGCGCAGGCAAGATCAGCCAGCATTGAGGGCCCAAAAATTGAGGTCAACTCTGACCTTGAACACCACCTCAATGAGCATTGTCATCACGTCATTGTGCACCATCTTTGCAGTGCTTATTGTACATGGAGAAAGGAAAAGAAAAGGAGATTGGAACGTCTTTGGAGATACTGGATCCTCAGGCAGAGGTAGTCTGGAGATGACTCATTTCTGCCAGCCAGTAAGTGCTGCTGGAATCCACATTTCTGGCAGATCCTGTAGCCCAGATAGTGATTACTGCCCTTTTGGATAAGATCATTATGCTGCAACAGCATAACAACAATATCATCAAGATGTTCACAAATGCCATGAAGAAGCATTTGTTGTTGTTGGAGGAGCAGTCTGAGGCAAAACACCTCAGAGCAAGTGATGTAATGCCAGAGGTTGGTTCATAGGAAGCAGGAGGTTCAGAGATGCAACAGGCACCTATGTATGAGGTAAAGAGAAGCTGGAGAACTCACACCAACGCTGGCCAAGCTGCATGACAAGCTTTTGAAGGTTGACGCTAGTTTACAAGGATTGTCCTTGTCAACACATGCACCCTCTCTGCAGTCAGGAACAAAGTGGCAGGATGAGGTGGCATTGTCAGTGGTTGGGTTTGGAGCAGATGTTCTGCAAGAAGCAGACAGAGCAATAATGCAGTTTGGGGCAGTAGTGTAGTTTAAAGCACTACTGATGGTGTATGCATCTGCAGTCCCAAGAAAGGATACAAGAACAGATGACAAAGTAGAAGGACGGCTCCTGACATTAGCTGTGCTCAGTCTGAATGCACTGAGCGATGAGAGTGATTACAGGAAGTTATTAGATAAGACCCCCTTAGAAGAAGAGACCCCTGCTAAACACTGAGTACATTTAGACAAGAAATGCAAGAGAGAGGCTGAAAGGAAGCACGAGGCCGCCCAGCAGGCAAAGGTCAATAAAGACTGGGAGGAGCAGGCCACAAGCTGTGTTTTGGATGGCCTGGGTGTGTTCATCAGTGGGATGACCATTGAGCAGTCAAATTGATTCTCCAGCAGAGCACTAGACCATCACTTTTACTACTTCCAGCTTATAAATATGGTGTTTATAAGCAATAAGGCTTTAACCACAAAGACATGCAAGGAGGAAGGGAGAGAGGTATTTTCATACTTCAAAAGAGATTGACCATGTAGTGCCGAGGGGATTCCTGATGAATCCTCAGCAGTTGCAAAAGCTCTATGAGCTTTCACAAAACAAGTTTAAGTCAGTCTCACTGTGCACTGAAGCATATTACCGTTGTGCAAGTTTCAGCACATCAGCATCAACTATTATATCACGCTGTAGGATAGAATGATGGCTCTCGTGTGTATACTAGAGTACAAACATATTTCACCTCTCCTTGACCTTTCTTCCCATCACATGAACATAGTGGTCATGCCGACTCCAGAAGGGTACTTGCAATGGAAAGACCAAGCTGGAAGACTGTTTTTCATCCTTATCAGGTTTGATTTCAAAGATATACATTTCACCTTTGATCTTGACAAGCTGGCACAGAATGTACTTTACTTCTGCCAATCAGAAATGATGAATTTGGTATATGGTATTGCAGTGGATCATGCTTATCACATCCACTGGCATACACTGCTTGGACATGCCCTTATGCAAGGACTATCCCCTACAGGAAGAGCCCAGGAATGATTTGCAAGGCTGCTAGCCTTGATCCTTGCACATTCTGGACTGTATCACGAGGCTGTTGCCGATTACAATGCGGCAAATCCTAGCAACCCATTTGTAACAATGAGCTAGACCAACATTCAGCTCCGGCCTCCACACTTTGACATGGCTATAGCCATCAACATCACTGATGCCAACATGTTACACACCATGCTAGCCAATAGCGTACCCATTGAATGGGTAGACCATGCCTATACCTTTGGTGTAGTTTATCTTGAAAACCATTTTCTTGCAGCTAATGCATCAATTGACTATTTCTGCAAGGTTAACAATAAATGCCATTGTCAACTGGACCTTTATAGAGAGCCACCGGCTATCCAGCACTGGGACAACTGGCGGATGCCCACTAAGGATGATATAATTTGCCTTTACGCACTACTAGCTTATGAGTTTGCTCAAGGTTATGAGTACCTTGAGAGCGGACTATACTATCTTGTGGGGATGAATTCCAACTGTCAAGATTTATGGCAGTGCTAGGCTTGACATGGGCCATATCTTATCTACAGCCTCAACATCATTGGACTCTATTGCCTCATCATTGTTGGTTAACGTCAACACTGAGATGAGGATTGATATGGCCAGTGAGTTGTCACATCTGCCATCTGCATAAACATCATAGATAGCTCATCTTCTTTTCAATTTATACTGTCAGTTAACATTGGCGTTGTATTTTTTGACAGATGAAAATAGACATTTTTGAGCTGTGGAGGACTTGAGTGCCTCTACATTAGACTACATACTGACCAGGACAAGTTGTCTCTCCGTACATAGAGATTGCTTACCAGTTTCAAAGGGGGGCATGTAACATAGCATGTTATTGTTCAGATAATTAATATACAATTATATTAATTAATTATTATTAGGCTGTACATATTAGCTGGCTGCTTTATATAAGGCAGCCAATTTTACTGTTATATATAGTACTAGAATTGCATACCAATCTGGTTCTGCTATGTGACCATAAGGCTAAGCTTTTTATCTGACTTTGTTTCAACTTGTTGGCAGCATCAACTCTGTCTAAGACATGATGATGTTGTCTGAATTGTAATATGCTGACATTCAGTGCTGGAGATACATTCTTAAGCTAGAGTCCAGAGAAATAGGTCTTGTTAAATATTACATTGCAAAATATGATAATTTTCCTAGTGTTAAGTATATAGATATGTCATTCTAGTCAATGAAGATCTCTTCTGAGACAGTGTACTTTGTAGTCCACAATGTTTATTATGTTCAATGAGTGTATAGGCAGTGTAACCAAATATATGTAAATACCTTATGCAAGGCTTTTTGTGCTTATAGGCTTGGAAAGGCATTCTGTATATTATAAGTGCAGATATGGGTGTGTAATTGTGGGTATTTCTATATGTACCAAGAGCATAAGTCCAGAAGCTCTCTAGGAGTTGATTTTCCATCTTTATTAAGGTATAGACACTTGATTTTCATGTTGGATTGTCATTTGACAAGGGCTTTATAAGACTTAAAAGCTTTGAATACATTGCTTTTCTGCTGCATGATGTAGGTTTCTACCCACTAAGCACTGTTATTGATAAAAGTGCACCACCACTTATTATTAGTTTGATGTCTGCCTGTAGGCATCAGACTATGTACATCTGAGAATACTCTGCCAACACTTCTGTTATGCAATCTGCTGAGCATGAAAATAAAGTGTGGTGCTGCTTGCCTTATAAATATGCCTTACAATCATCAGAAAGACATAACCCTAGTTTGATTTTCAAGTCTTCCACAAAATTTTCTGCAATCAGATCTTTTAGACATTTGATATCTACATGACACATTCTCTGATAGAACAGATTTCTCTTAATTGTAGAAGAAGATGTTGGACCTATGTTGGCTACCCTTAGCAGTGTGTGATGATGAAATAAGTGTGTAGGATGTAAGAGTCTTGTTTATTAAAGCAGAAAATATATATTTGTTCTAAATGCTGAAAAAGACTTTGCAGCTACAAAAAATAATGGTGAAGCCTTGATGCATACTTAAAGCAGTGATGACAAGGAGGTTGTTGACTAAATTGGATATGAACAAAATGTTGGTAATAATAACATTTTTTTAGACTATTTCCATTCCTGTCTTTCTCATCTTGTTAAAACAATACATTTCCTTTTCCTGCTGAGTAGACTACTACATTGTTTATAAAATATATAAAGACTCTCCATGGCTTGAAAGAGTCTAGCATGAACTATTCTCAATAAGGCATTATATGCATTGAGGCACCAAAGTTTGTATTCCATAGCACGTTAGCTAGTAAGAAGAAAAGTATGTTTAATTGACAAATAGCTGCCTCAGCTTTGATGGTAGATCTGTCACAACTCTCCTCTATTTTAGACATGTTGATGGTCTTGGCAGCATTGGCTTTTGCTCCCTGTTGACCTTATTGCTTCTTAGATTTTGCACTACTGTCACTTTTCTTGGTGTTGACTTATGTAGCAGCAAACTTTGAACAATTCTGGATTTTGCGCATGCCATTGCATAGATAACATGCAATGATATAAGTAGTGGCAGCAGCAGCTATCTCTGCTTCTTCTTCAGCACACAGTGTTAAATCTCTTCTGTGTGAAAGGCCTCAAGCACTGTTTTTTTAGTCAGTTGTGAGGCATATCCAGGTGATGTCAGTCTGCCTGATCCATGATAGCTGGTGGGCAAAAAGCTTTGACTTATTGCATTGCATCCTTGACATGTGTGCAGAATTCAGTCAGACTTTCACTATCACACAGGTAGATGTTAAACAAGTTACTAAAAGATTGAACCACACATTTGGAGCATATTTTAAAAATATTTGTTTCAGCTTGCATCACATTGCTGCAGAGTCATCACAAATATTGTCAATGTGAGATTTGTTTCTTTTGTTGAGCCATTGATATATTTTTCCTGCAGCTCTGTTGCTGCAAAATTGATATGACTGCATTGCCTGGGCTGATGTAGCATCTCCTTGGTCCTATAGTTCTATTTCTTGTCTGGAGACAATTGAGAATTTTTTAACAAACATAAGTTACTTGTACATTGCTTTCTTCTATTCTGTATATTTGATTATGCTGAGCTTGGACATTGGTGATCAAGAAGTTGTGTCATCCATATGAGGTGAGTAGAGGAGTTTAGAATAAATGCAGATAATGCTTCTACATTTGAGAAAGAAGCAAAAATGATCTGATCCAGAATATAACTATAGGCTAGGACCTATAACCTGTCATGATGATAACATGTGGGGAATGAACAGACTTATATCTATAGAGATTTGGCATGACACAAAAATGATCTGATCCAGAATATAACTATAGGCTAGGACCTATAACCTGTCATGATGATAACATGTGGGGAATGAACAGACTTATATCTATAGAGATTTGGCATGACACATTCTTTGGACAGCAAAAAAGATTATTAGATATTGTGAACAAGATATTTATACTAACATCCAACATGGAAAAGAATAAACAGCACATTTTCATGGACAGAGAACTTAATCTGTACAAGCTCACAGAAAAACTAACACAGAAAGGGTTCATGATTACTAAAGACAATATAGTCTAATTTCTGAAGGTGAAGATAAATAAAGAGAACAGGACAATTTAAATACAACACAATAGAGCAATAAATAAAACTGAAAGAAACTTATTACAAGCCAGAAAAATTCTGAGTAGAAGACTTCATATCTGTTTAACTATTGTTTTAAGTTGTTAACTTAGTGAGTGAGAAACTCAAAATGCTTCTCATATTAAAATCTATGACTCTTATTAAGCAGTGGTCTAGCTTCACAAAAGTGAGTGACAAAGCAATACAGTAAAAAGGGCCACGGTGGCTCAGCTGGCACCACCGTGGTCTGAAGCAGAGGTCACATGCTCTTGCAAGTGGGGAGAATCCAAGTTCGAATTGTACCTGTGTAGAAAACATCTTAGACACCATGTGGGTTATTTCAACGCCGCCGGGAAGCCATCGCCCACACGTGTTGACTAGGGAGGCTTTGTTGTGCAGGCCGTAAAACAGGTGACCAATCAGCACGTGACTTGATGAAGACATTGTGACCACTGCACTCCTGTCTAAAATAGGAAAAATAATTAGGGTTGCCCAGTGGGACGGAATTGGAAGAGGTTAAACTCGCTGACCAAGTGTGTCCTAGTATGGGTGGGTGGGAAAAGAAGGTTTCAATAGTTCAATTAGGCTGCCGATATAATGTGTGGTCTATCAGATGGGCCGGCACAGCTGTTGAGATTGGGGCTTATGCTAATTTGATCAGCTGCTTATCATCAGCTAAAAACCGGCAGGTGGCAGGACTGTCATTAGTATACCCATGCTGGTTCATTCCGTCGCGGATTCTGAATCTCACGATCATCCTCTGGAAGATATCATCCAGGTGCAGGGGAGGCTGTAGTATTGTGGAGGCCTTGCCGGTAGTCCCAGCTTACAGGGAGCTAGGGTTAGCCCTGGCGTCGGGTCATGCCTATAACAACCGGACACCGGTAAGCATTGCCGAGAGTAGAAGGGTCAAGAAAATAGAGACAGCACGATAACGGCAGATAAGTCGGGATCTTAATACAGAGAAATACCATACCTTACTATACTACAAGACCTAGGACACAATAACTCAAGCAGTAATGTGCGTAAAAATAGGTTTATAAATAAGAGGGTTCATCATCATCATCAATACAGTAAATACACCAATAAATATCCTACAGAATCTAGTATCCAATGAAGAAATCAAGAATAAACTGAAGAGAAAGCTGAGAGACATTTCAGACAAGGACCAGAACAGAATGGAAATAGATGCATTAGACAATAGCAACCAATAATTAAATTAATTAAAAAGCCTTTAATTGATGTCTATAGAGGCAATACAATACTTAATTACATTTGCTTTGTCATATTATCAATAACAGGCTTGTTGATCTTTAACAATCATATGTAGTTTTGGCTATAATTCACAGACACTTGATTGGGTCTGACTATATTGAAGTCCTGCTTCCTTCTCTACTTGCTTGAGTCTACTAGACTTATATTTTGTTTCTTCCTTGTCTACTGAACTTTCTCATTTTAGTCACTTTTATAATAGTACTACATCATTAGATTATTAAATAAACTGTATTTTCCTGCAACTAGTTGAACTGTAATATCGTAAAGAAACAGCTTATATAAATTGCAGCTGGAGCAGCAAATTACATAAACCATAGCTGTAGTAGCAGCTTATATAAACTACTACTAGAGCAGCAGCCTTATGTAGCATTAATTGATATAACCTACCAGTCTATATGGGAATTTAGTTATATTTTCTTTTAATGCAATCCAACTTGTATATATTCATTCACTTTTACACCTTCTCACTTTTGGTATTTACCAGCTTATTAGTTTAATAATCTTTTATTACTGTTAACAAGTTGATAGCTACCTATCTAGCCATTACCATAACTGTAGTGGCACATGTACCATTCCCAACTCATAAAGCAATAAATAGTATAAAATAGTGAAAATTTATTACAGAGTTTTTTTGAGGATATTTGGAAATATAAAAAAAATTGTAGAACATTGGAAAAACTCATTTATAGTGCTGTCTGTATTTCACATACTCTAAAATATGGTTTACAGGAGTATAAGTAGTAATATGAAGCAACAGACACTCATATTTTTCAGTATATTGATGTTTCAATTAAATGACTCTCGTGACTCTTACAGATGCCATGACTAATATGCATGACTCTAGTAGACACTGATATGGTTTCAGTTGGGTTGCACTTCCATTTTGCAACACCTTGGTAGTATATACTTAGAATGTGCACTATCAGATTTTATATGGCTTATCTTTTGCATGATTTGGATTTTTATTTACTGCAAGACTGCACATGCCTTTATTTCTATCTTTGATCTGATAATAATTTTTGTCATTCTTGTATTTATCATATTAGTCTTTTGTCAGATCCTACTGAGTCGGAGGCTTTCTGAAAAAATGAAGCCCTTATGAGGTGAACTTGATCTACATGTACTTGAGTATCTGGAACTCTAGACCATGCTCCGGAGTTCAAAATGCAAAACAGAGGATTTCTGAGATTAAAAACTTAATCCAGAGATTAAGGAAGTAAAAGGGATTTTAAGGATAATGTTGAGTTGAGAACCAGGGGTTCTAAGACGAGACCAGAGTTAGTAAACTTAAGTCACAAAGTGCATACCAATCTCAGGAGTACGCATGTCAGTCAAGTGTGCCAGCCAATGTGTACCAGTCAAAACCAAAGAAGCCTATAAATAATAAGTGTAATATTAAGACTGAAGTAAAACAAAGTGACTACTGAACTATAAGTACTGCAGAAGGCTTCTCTAAGGGCTTGGGAGTATCCTAGAAATGAATGAGCAGTAGTGGGTGGACAGAAAACTATATATCAGGGATCACACATGCAGAATGCACAATCAATTGGCATGGAGAGGATGTTGTAATATGTGATGCATAATAGCCAGGGTGATTGGCATGATCCAATTGTTGATTGCATGGTGATGGCCATGCTAGTGGGTGGTTCTAGAGTCCATGATTTGGAGCTGTCAGGAAGTGTGTGTAATAGTGGAGTTTGATGTGTATGATGGCAGTACTGGCAGTTGTAATGGCAGGAGTTGTGTCATAGAGTCAGCAAGAGGATCCCAGATGGGTTTCCAGGAATGTCCTGGGGTGGTCCTAGATGGAAGGTCATGATATCTTTCTCTAGGTTCAAAAATACTCATAACAAATATGTCTTTCTCATGTCAACATTTTTCTATTGATGATTACTCTAAACAAATTTTTCCAGTGTCTTTGAGTAATACATCAATTCATGAACTGGTAGGTAGATGTCACTCAATATACCACTAAAAATACTCAGATATTTATCCAGGTCTGGACTACTCTCAAGTCATTCTATTCAAACTTAGTGCAAATCAAGTGAATGGTGGTAATATCTCTCAGCCTAGATTTTTGTCATTCTTGGAGACAGCTGAAACACTAATGCCCAAAGCTGACACTCTAATGGTATCCATATTGTGCATCAACAGGACTTTTAGTTTATACTTAGAATGATGGTCTTGTGAGTCTAGGTCTTTGTTTACTCTTTTTAGTGCTTCATCTTTGATCTTGCAGTGTCATGAACTCATGGCTCATGATTCAGGATAACTGGCTCTATTGTAGCCCTTTTCTAAAGTCTCATCCTGCACTTTGAGCACATGATGCAGCAAGGTCTCCTCATAAGAATCAGCCAAGAAAGTGTCATAGAGTATCACATATTCAGTATTATATTGTAAGATATTTTTATTTTTCTTCACCTGTCAACTTAAATTACTTAACACTTGCTTCTAGAAAAAGGAGACACACAAAGCATTATTGCCTCATTTGTGGAGTTCAAGGCAATTTTACATGCAATTTTGTGAAGAACCTGCTTAAGCAGATCTAGACCAGACAATGCAAGGAATGATATTCTAATTTTCAATTGAACTTTATACATGGCTTACTCTATAATGCAGCTTGCAGGTGTTTTCAATACTTCTACACTTTACAAATGTGGCATTGGGGTGTGTACCAGGACTGGATTTGGTGTGGCTCTTTTAACTTGCCTTTAGGTGACCTAGGCTACATTCCTAGTCTATGCCAAAATCGATTGGTGAGCTTATTTTTTGATGATCTGTTTTATGTTTTCTGTGATAAGTTTCCAATTTTGATTACTAACATTGATATTTCCAGGTATTTGATCTTAATTGGATCTGATCAGAAGAAGACATTTTGCCTGACATTTTCTAGTTTGATTTACAAGATACATTACTAAATATTAATGTAGGAAAACACCTACAACATCTCACAATAATTAGAAGTGATGTATTAGTTACCCCTGCTTCTTAGCTCAGTAGTGTAGCTTGCCAGCAGTTAAATCTTAATTATTCATTCATATTTTCATTCACAAAATACATGTCACTTTATGAGTGTGCAAAAACAAAAACTAAGGCTAAAATTGAGTACTGATGCACATGACTCCAATTGCTTCTGGCTGGACAAAATTTTTTGCAAGCAATAGAGCATGTAATGCATGTGACCAAAAGTGCCTTTGGCAGGACAAAGACTATTTGCATGTGTGCAGGAAAGCAAAGCCAAAGCTTGATGGAGCATGTGATGCATGTGACCTGAAGTGCCTTTGGCAGGATGAAGACTATTTGGCAGGACATACCTCTCTTTTCATTACTTATGTAAGAGAGTCAGGGATATAACAATTTATCTATCAATGATATAAATGACTGCTAGAGCAAAGAAATAAAGAAATCATCACATAACTGTACATATCTGACAGAAAACAAAACAAATTACATACATCATGAAAAAAATAAAGAAATATATATAACATGTATATATATAACATGTATATATATATATATGAACAAATAGAGAATCCCTCAACTTGGTGAAAGAAAGAAACAATAATGCACTCAACACAAGAAAATGTGTATATAAAGAAAACACAAGTATAATTTTTCAACATAATGTTGAGGATGGACATAATAGCAGGTAGAGATAGTCAAAAGAGAGCAAACTACAAGGAAATAGTAGTAATAGCTGGTAAAGATAGCTGAAAGGGAGAAAATTTTGAGGACATAGTAGTAATGACCAATAGTAATAGCCAGTAAAGATAGCCAAAAGGGAGCAAATTTCAAAGACATAGCCAGTAGAGAAAGAGGCATGGCAATGGCCAAGATCATGTGAGGAGCACAAATTTTGAGGACCAAATGTGTGCCAAAGCAGGTAGTAAAACCTTGGTCTACTAAAGTAGACCTTAGAACTAGAGATAAAGAAACAGGGATCTTGGAGATGGAATGGAGAATACAAGCATGTGAATGAGAACTGAGGTGTGGACGTAACATGAGTGTGTGAGAGTGCAGCCACCATCAAAGAGATGCTTTGAGGGGTGCATTCAATGGATATGCAACAGAGAGGCGTGGCCAGTGCAGGGACAAAACAATAAGCGTATTGAGTGTAAAGAAGAATACAATATACGTAACTACGTGTATGGACGAAGGTACTTGTACGTATTAGTATTTAAGGTGTCCGTGAAGTCTGGTACCTGTAACAGACATGACATGCCTTGCAGCAGTCCATACCAGCTCGTATCATCAGGGACTTCTTTGCTTCATCTGTCCGACACTAAACCAGTGCTAGCAATCGACCTATCTTCGTTCCTCTCGGCGTTATTGTCCCTTGACCGGCCCTCGACTTGATTTGGTGTCAATTTCGATTTCTTTCCCATATTCTTCGTATTCTCCAAGTACGTGACGATATTGAACATGCGTGGACGTCGGACCACCAAGATACAGATTGGGATAAGTTCGATCATTAACATGGATTCTGCATTTGTGGGACTTTCGAGCTTCGTAATTATGAACGCGATGAAGAAGGTTAATATGCTGACGTGTATAAGCAATACATGAGAAGACTATCACATGAAATGTGAGAAAACGTACCCCAATATCAAAAATGCGAATGGCAAACTATACATCAAGGCTAGTCCCTCAATTATCTTTTGGACATCTTTGTACAGGTAATTATGCTAGCACAAAATCAATAACTAAAATTAGAATAGAAACTAGCCAACTTACGTAAATGCTTTCTCCTGAGACATCACGTTCTTCATTTTTGTGGTTCAAGAAGACCAAAAATGTTCCTGACAGCATGCTCGAAAAACTAAAGATAATGGAAAAATTGCTGAAAATTTCTGCAACTGCTTTGTAGTTTGACAACGCGTCGTTGGAAGGAAATTTAAGAAATGTCACATTCGCGTTTAGCAGGAGGGATGCCTTGTTCGCAATGAAGTTGATAAGGTGTTTTTTGAAATTTGAATTATCCACGTACGCGTAAAATTTGTTCTTCCCATCCTTCACTCATGTCAACGTAAAATTTCACCCATCGCGGTCTGATAGCTATCTTGTCGACCCAAAGCTCCTTAAACCTTCGTAAATGCAGGTCCGGTGCGAAGATCAGAAACCTAGAAAATATCTTGAAGAACAATGTTTCCTCAATGACTTTGTCGTTATGAATGCTCAGCGGGGAATCGAGACGTGTTCCATACTGTCCGTGGTAGTTGAGGAACTGGTCTTTCACTAAAACTGCGTTAGCATTTAATATTATTTATTACGTATGTCAGCTTACGTAGAACTTGCATGAAACGTCCTGAGAACAATTTGTCAACTATTTGTCAACAACCTCAGCTGAACCTGGAACATACCGAGGCACCAATGAGAGGCTGAAGCCTTGCGGTCTGGCGAACTTTGATATTACTAACAAATAGTATTTCCGAAGACAGCGGACTTGCTTTGCATCCCTTCCACAATTTCTGCCATCTCTTTGAGCTCCTCCTTACGGATACTGACTGTGCTATGCCGACTGCTTTGTACGCCTTGAGATATAATTAATACGAGCCGCTCCAAAACTTCCTGAGAACTGATTATCAAGTACCTGTAAAAGCGTCGGCGATTGTATTCGCTACCAAGTTGTAGGTGTCGTCAGTGGCATTGCTAATGTTGGAGAAAAAATCCCAATGAAGCCTTATTTAATACGCAGTCGTTACTGTCGTTCAATACAACATGATGAAATACTTACCAGTACTGGTACTGAAGATACATTTCTATAGAAAAAATTAGCTTGATCTATAAAAAAAACCAAGAACAGATCCCTTACTAATGTGTGTAGATAAGATATCTCCTCTGAGTTCAGAAATGTGACCCGAAATGTCAAAAGGCTCCAACCAGAACACGCTGCGAGTCGATTCGCTAACGTAGTAATATCCACACCGGTTCACACCATCCTTTATGTCCACCTCGAGTAGGAGATGTACATCGCTGGGCTGTGTCAAGTTCCGCGACCGAATAAAATCTTCGAATTGATCGATGAATGTGTTGAGAATCGTCAACATTTCATCGTCCCATATCCAACATTCGGTAATAATCCTCTATGGTGAGTCAGCCTAGCCTTTTTCTCTAAATATAGCTTTCGTACTTTCTCAGCGTGGTAGAAATATGGTAGGCCTTCAGGATGCGTTACTTGTTCCCAGCCCCCGGGAAGCTCACCCCTGTCACGATGACAAATTGAGTGAAGAAGCGGTTCGATTTGATACCAAATACTCACAGAGAAGAATTGTCTTGGTTCGCGTTCATCTCGAATCTCATATATTTTCCCTTACTGAAAAGTCCATTGTGAAGCGATATGATAAATTGAAGAGTCGGTAAATACTCACATAAATCTCCCGCGCTGGTACATGGGTATCTTGAGCGGCAAAAGTGGGTAAATGTATTCTGAGACTCTATCATGTAAATCTATGCCCCGACTCGTTTCAGATCCGAGGCCATCGCGGCCTGGCGCAAGACAAGGCGAGGCTGGGAGGACTAAGGAAGTTTGAGATGCGTTCTCTCCAGAAGGAAGCACCCTGACGACCTGACTGGACATTTCGTCCCCTGAATCGATTATCATCGAGTCCCAACTGGGTGGCATCCTCTCAATTTGAGAGCTGGTTAAGGATGCGACATCATCGGGTGGGATTACCTCCAAAGTGATGCTATTCGAGGAGACCATGAGCGATGGAAGTTGAAAGACATTTGTCGGTAGCAGTGAGGGGTTATTCTCTTCAAGCGTCCCGCACGAATCACTTTGCAGTGGTGACGTTCCAGAACGCTGTCGCTCAGATAAAAACCAGACACAACGTTGTAAAAAGCGCCAAAGGATCTTCCACAAAGGACGGCAGCGTGATACAAGGCGCTTGAGCGAGGTGCTGGGTATGGCTCGTAACACAAGCATAAGAGGGCTCAACGGGGACATAGTGGGTAGTAAAACTATTCTGGGCACTACCTTGTTTTTATACTGTAAACCTATGGCTATGTGATAAGAACCTACAGCATGTCGCAAGATCTTCAACGACTATATTGGGAGACTTTCTTTACGTAACCGGCCCGCCCAGGCAGTGCAAAAGGAAGACAAGAGCATGTGCAACCATTGATGTCATCAACCCATCTACAACGATAAGCTGCGCCGCATGCCTTACCTAAGGCAGCACACTTCGTGCTTCTTGAGCGGCTTTCCAGCGGTAAAAATAGATTTCATTCATTCATTCATTCGTGCTTCTTGATGGCATGTTAGGGAATTATTTGTGTTGACCACATTTCAGACCTGTCATGGTCTGAACAGTGATGCTTGCTCCACGGTATACATAGCATCATACTTTCATAACCAGCCCGCCCAGGCAGTGCAAAAGGAAGACAAGAGCATGTGCAACCATTGATGTCATCAACCCATCTACAACAATAAGCTGCGCCGCATGCCTTACCTAAGGAAGCACACTTCGTGCTTCTTGAGCGGCTTTCCAGCGGTAAAAATAGATTTCATTCATTCATTCGTGCTTCTTGATGGCATGTTAGGGGGGTTATTTGTGTTGACCACATTTCAGACCTGTCATGAAAAGTGATGCTTGCTCCACGGTATACATAACATCATACTTTCATAACCTGCCCGCCCAGGCAGTGCAAAAGGAAGACAAGAGCATGTGCAACCATTGATGCCATCACCCCATCTACAACAATAAGCTGCGCCGCATGCCTTACCTAAGGCAGCACACAACAATAAGCTGCGCCGCGTGCCTTACCTAAGGCAGCACACTTCGTGCTTCTTGTTGGAATGTTAGGGGGGTTATTTGTGTTGACCACATTTGTGGGTTCCAAGGGTAAGGAGTGTTTTTGGAGGCCTCTGCATGGCAAATGGTTGCATCCTGGATCACCATGACTAAAGGACTAAAGGTTATTGCTTTGGCAGATGTTGAGTCGGGAACAGTATGGCCCAAAGTCATACAGATTCAGTCTTTTACATGCAACAGTCTTGCATATCCATTAGTGAAGAAAATTTTTCTTTCAGTGCAATGGTCTTGCATTCTCACAGTTATCATCGTCTCCTAGGTAAGCACAGAGTTGCTCACTCATCACAGATCACAGCTTCATACATCTCACACAGTAGTGATTGGCCCTCACAGTGTTTTCTCCATCCTGTGTACAGAAAGCTTCACTACTCTGAAATGTAAGATCTCACAGTGTCAATTGATGACAGGCTCATCTCATCAGTCACAGTAGATCAAAAATGGACTTGCTTATAAAAGAAATTATCTTTACAGGCATTTTCCATTACAACAGTATGGAAAGATCAGTATAGACATCATTTTGTCAACCTAATTCTTTCATTTTGGGTATTAGAAATTGATATGTTTAGTCACCTCATTTTTTTGTGCTGGGCCTTTTCACTCAATGAATTTGTTGTATTCATAATCAATGTCTTTGACCTTGTCAACCACTATTTACAATAATGGTCTCACCCAAGTACCTGACATGCTCTGAACAGCCCATGACTAGCAGCTTAGGCAAGACTTCACAAGCACAATCAAACATTGGCACAAAACTAAGACAACTACATATATCAACTATTTGTGTAAAGACAAGGAAATTTCAAGGCTCAAGGCCAAAATTGACTTTTTCAAGAGGCAGGCAGCTAGCCTACCTGATTTCTTGCCATCCATTCCACCTCATGATTATTCTATGGCCACATCTGAATCTGCTGCTGCTGATGAACCCACTACAAATGAGAACCACATACTTGACAAGAATAATGCAACTGATGATACTTTGCTGCCTGACCTAGACTGTATTGATATGCCTCAAGAAAATGTGTGTGTTCCAAGGTGCACTCTACTAAAGATTTTAATGAAAACTTGTCTCAAGCCACCTTTCTGGATCAAATTTGTTAGAGATGTGACAATGTGATATGGAAAAGGAGTGCCACAAACACAACTCCAAAGCTACTATGACTATTGCCTGCTTTGTTTATGGCCATCACCTTGCTTGCTTGATTCTATCATTAACTTGGATTTTACTCTTGAAGAGCCGATCGAGGTGCGTATCCCTATCATTATCAATGTCCCGACACAAAATGAGTTCCGCTAGACTCTATACAAGGACAAAGACTTTTTTGAATACACCTTTGTTCCTCTACCTGGCATGGAGGGCACTATCGCTCGCTTCGACGGTAGTGACGGCCAGCCGTGACGGCCAACCTTGCCAGTTCTACGCCTACACGTACACCCACACTATGTTATGGTCGACCTGTATCAGAAGATCATGGAACATGAGCACTTCATACGCCGAATAGATAAAGACAAGGGATACAGACCATATTATTTGAAATACTTCGATTCTGATCTTTCATGTCGGTGCGCATACCGGATGTGGGAGCGATGGGATGTCCCCCCAGACCTCATTCCGAGCGGTGAACAACTAAAAC
>QFEW01000519.1:0-12723 GCA_003316525.1 Termitomyces eurrhizus
GTGATTCGGACCATCACAGCGTGCCAGACATTGAACTCACAATTTCGATTTTAGGTCATGAAGAACCTCTTCACCTCGCGTGTGGACGCTCCAAGGACGACGAGGGGGGCCAACGTTGGCTGTTCAAGAGCCAAGGCGAGCGACACTGATGCGTATAAGTGTTGTTACGCGTGACGCAGACCGTCACACTGTGCCAGACATTGCTCAACCTTGCTCAAGCTGAACTCTACATATTAAACGTCATTTTCGCCCTAACACCGTCCATGAATCACTTGTCGACTTCCGATGAATCCTCCCACGCTGTTTCCCGGTCTGTCGACGACGACTTGTCGAATAAATTCGAAAAAAGTGAAGGCAAAGGGACTGGTGTGGTTCAGGGTATGAAGTACGTACCTTCGTGCCTTTTTTTTGGCTCTATATGACTAACATACGGCTAGGTCAGCGCGCGCGCTCGTTATTCGAGCATTCACGCGCTGCAAGGAGATGATGGGGAGGGTTAAGCTATTCAACAGGCAAGATCAGGTTCGTTGCCTGTTTTTAGCGTGTTACGCCGTATAGAACCTCTTTACAGGCCAGGAACTTGAAACCGCGTTGCACAGGGATGTACCTGTTCTTGTACGGCGGTCGTGTCGATGTCAACACGTTCTACGCGTACAGGGACGACGAAGATAAATGAACATTACAATTTTCGAATTTATACGTTTTTTTTTTTACATTTACGGACTATTTTTTTCGAATTATGCTTATGGACAGCAATACGTACAATCTATATACCGATATACACACAAATACGGTCTCGATTTCTCCCTATGTCGTGAGCTAGCCTGCACTGTATTGCCGCGCTGGCACGTCACGCTAGCGCTGTCACACTGGCACTGCCACGTCGCCTCCCATAACACCCAGCCGCGTAGACCTCGGTCTCGCCGTGCGTCGCAGCGGCCCATCCCCTTTGATTGGTTTGTATCATAGAGAGAAATAGGTCACTAAGTCATGGGGCTGCTACATATGCCCCCTCCAGCCAAACAGGTGGTCCTGGCTTGGCTCAACACAAAAGAGAGTGTCTAACAATAAACTGGATATCCTGGTCAAAGAGAAGTCATCCTGAGACGTGAGTTGGAAGTGGATGAGGAAAGGCATTGAGTTGAACAGAAATGAGAGGAAACAAGACAACTTATAAAAGAGCATGTACTGGACCAGAGACATAGTCCAAGGGGTATAGAATAGTCTTGTGAACAGATCATATATCAAATCTAGATGTTTTTGAGATTGAGGCTGAAGTAGCCTTCACTAGGCTGGGAACCTTTAGCAGATTTCATAATTACTCATATTTATGTTGTCTCCCTGGTCTTGAGGCTTAGTAATTGTATTGAGGGGATTAACCACAGTAATTTTGGGACTCATGCAGAGGCTGTCTGGTGCATAGCAATTCTCTACAAGTGTTTCATCATTGGCATGGAGAACAGGGCTCCCATGCACATTCTTTTCAACAGAAAAGATCCGCTCCTTGGGTTCAGATGAAGGGTGGCCAGCAGGTTGAGATGCCTTTTGAGACTGGGTGTGTTAAAAAATGGGAGAAGGAGGATTCTAAGAAGGGGTAGTGCAAGCTGAGGGCCATACTGTCTCTGCCTCAGAGTCATACCCAGCATCACTACCATCAGTATTGGATTTGTCACTCCCATTTTGAGCTCATTCCTTTCTCTTATCTTGGCAATGTTGATAGAAGTGAGTCTTGGAGGAATTAGTAAAGTGGGGTTGGCAGATTGCTGCCATCATAGTTTTAAACATAATAGAGTCCACATTGCCTTGTTCTGGGATCAAATCTATGGTGATCAAATTGTGATAGCACACATCATGGAGCTCAGGTACTGTCCAGATATTATTCTGGACATTATGAATAGCAAATTGGAACTGATATTGACTTTCAAGTACTGCATTGAACAGCAAGGCAAACTGCTCAAATCTGAATAGAGCAGGGGTCCTGGTCCATCTCCCCTTGCAACAGACTTTCCAATTAAAATCTGCATCTGGTGTAGATAAAAATAGGAGCCAGAGTCCAAGCTAGGAGGTTTGAATGATAGTAACTGAGTCTCTCTATCCTGACACAACTATGGATGCTAAGGAATTTCCAGGCCAGGTTTGAACTTTTGACCATGGTCAAAATATCTAGAGGATCTATCTTGACCATAATATTCTTAATACAACATGCTGATTGACCAGAGGTGGTGAGTGTCAGATGAACAAGTGTTGGTAGAGATCCTGTCAGAGGACTAGTTTCCAGACCATGTCCAACTCTAATCCAAGCTTAGTCTGATGATGCACTCACTCTTAGTACATCTGAATAAATACTCAGCTCATTCTATCTCTTTTGTTTTCTAGTAGTCAGCCTTGATGAGTCATATGCATAGACCTTACTTAGCATTAATTATTATCAGTCATACTCCATTACATACCAGGGCTCAATTAGTTAAACAGTATTAGTAATAGCACAGCCACCAACATAGTATATAAAAGCAGCCTGTAGATAAAATATCTCCAGGCTAAACAATAGCAGTGTTTTTCTGGCCTACATACTGAACCTACTGTAAGCTATCTAGCAATGTCTAACTGCTCAGTTAGCTTTGCCAGTCCCTTGCCTACTTGCTTGCTTCTATGCCTGCTTGACTCCTGCTTGTTACTGGTGCTTACTGGCTCTGTGGAAAGAGTTCTGCAAATGTTAAGTATTCTCTTTACAGATCTAAGAAATGAAGAGAGAAGACAAATGTCATACCAATGTCCTCAATAGTAAGCCTCTCCTTCTTAAAAGGCATTTCCAGCATGAGATTACTTGGAAAAATTTGTAAATCATTAAGAAGTGATGCGCTTACTTTTTTCTAAAGTTCTGAGACTATTTATTTTCAAAAGATCAAAATATAGAAGTAAGAGATTTCATTCTTCAACTTGAGCATAACTCCATCAAGGTCTTATAGTTTTATTTCTATAATGAGCCACAATATGTTCTGCTGCCCATTTTCTTAGGTCAGTTCCTACAATTTGTTTATTCAGGCATCTAGAAAAAAGCCAATCATTATTAAAATGATAGATGCAGAGTAATGATGCATGAAAAGCATTGTGAATTTTCTACTATTTTATACTAAATAGCAAGTCTACCTGAAATGAACTGTTGCCATAGTTTTTGATAATAAAATAGGGTCCAACAAACTTAGAAATAAATTTACAGACTAAGATCTTAAAAAAGCTCATGTTTTCTGATGATATATAGACTAAGTCACCAGCCTTAAGTAGGGCAAGTCTTCTTTTTCTATTTGCATCTCAAGTCTGTTTACCTTTTGTTGCTATTATATTATCATGAGCTGCTATTATAACCAGTCTCAATCTTTGTGCAAACACCTTTATATCTAGATATTCTGATCAAAGAGCAGCCTTCACACTATTGGTCTAGGTATTTGGCCTAACTGCAGGTAACTTGGATATCCAATCTTGCTGATTGGGTCTAATATATTGCCTGATCATTTGTGTGATAGTGCACATTCTGTTGACCCATTTAATTCAGAGGGATAAGCTGAAGACATTCTAAGCTGTATCTCAATCAGTTGATGAAGATGTCTCCAAAATATGCTTGTAAAATATAAATCTTAGTTACTAACTATCACTTTATGCAAACTATAGTGTTTGTACATTTCAGCAAATACCAGTTCAGCTACATTCTATGCTGTATAATTGGTTTGACTTGGCACAATATGTACCATTCTGATAAGTAGATCTATTATTACTATTATAGACTTGTAGGTTGAATCACAATCTTTAAATTTAAGCAGTGGTCCAATAAAATCTTTTCTAATTGTTTCTATGACTAAGTAAGCACTTTTAATGGATTCAACAATTCATACCTTGGATAATTGTTAGGTTTGATACACATATAGATAGTATATATTTCACAATATTTCCTAGTATCACATTCTATTGTTTTCCACACACTAGATCATGTAAGTAGATATAAGTTTTACAATATCTCAGATGGGCCAATAATTAGTATGCTTCTGAAATTACAACTTCCCTGATACTTCTTCTATTAACTATAATTGCTGAAATGCAAAGTACCTTGTCTCTTACTGTTTTCAAGTAGATTAGTTCATTTGTGCACTCAAAGTTCTTATATGCCTTTGGATTTTCAACAATTTTCTTAAATGCAGAATCATCAATATACTTGTTTCAGATACTGTCAAGCAAATCAATAGGTCCTTGACTGCCTCTTATCAGTTCTTCTATTATAATTGGAGGTAAAGATTCTATCTGCTCTTGTAGAAATCTTGACCAAGCTGATATGTCTTCATCCCTCTTGTGTTCCACTGACTGCCTATCTTGTGTACCCTGATGAGTATTCTGGATTGTTCTGCTTTTGAGTAACTGCTGATTTTCTTCAATATGAGGTAAAACTTGATCTTCTTTTATATGTTCTTGCTGGGAGTCTGATTTTCAGTATTGGTTGTAGATAGTCTACTCTATCCTTGCCCTTTTTTTGTTTACAAGAGCCTCAAAGAACAAAATAACAAGCCATTCTGTGAGCAAATTCTTTTAAAATTTCTGGTCTCCTAGTTTTTGCAAGTACACTATCTTTTTTCTTTTTTTCTTTCTGAAAGCTTGACTCTGTTTCCTGTTCAACAGTCACACTCTGAGTTTTAGAGTTATTTTCTGTCAAAATTTCACTCTTGCCTTCTATATCTACAAAAACAGACATGATAATCAAATGTTCTTCTAAGTAATTATTATCAATTACATTGTGATATATATATTTACATCTTGCTTGGCACAGTTCCTGCCTCTTCACTAGAATATAGGCATGACAATGCATTTGACAAAATATTTTTAGTATCTGATACATATATTACTTCAAAATTAAATTCAAATATGTAGAGAATAGTAACAAGTAAGCTACAAATATATAAGTAAGTAAGTGTGTTTGATGAGGTACTGTAAAGGATGCTTACCCTTAATTGTATCATGACTAGTATGTCAAACATGACTGAGGGTGGTGAAATTTTCAGGAGCATATTTATATGTGTCTGTAAATATAATTTTATGACAAAAATAAAAATAAAGAAAAGAAAACAACATGAGGCTCATGATTGTGCCACACCTTGTTTGATTAATATCAGATTGGTAGAAAACACCAATTCAGTTTTTTGTTGAGCACAACAAGATATCTACCTTAACAAAATATTTTTTCAATTCATCTTGCTTGTCTTCCCAATAAATTCTTCTGGTTCAGTAAGTGTACTAGTTTTTTATAATTTGTAAACCATCTGAATTTAACTCCCTGCAAAATATCTTAATGTCTAAGCATAGTCTTTACACCAGCTAACATTTCTACTTTGTGAACTGAATCATTTTGTTGCACTGTATTGAATTTTGCCAAAAAGAATGCAGCTATAGCTGCAGTCTTCCAGTCAGTCTTTTGGCTAACTACTCTAGCTATTTTGGTAGTACAGCTATTAGCTACTATATTTATAGAATCTGCATTTTTTTCATACTGTAATGGTCTGCAATAATAATCATGACACTTGACTGCAACATGTTTTATATCCTCAAATGCTTGCTGATGTATATGATCCTACCAGTTTGAAACTGTATCTCCTGTTAATCTATACAATATTCCTATAGAGATCCAGACCCTGTCAATGCAATCAGTCAAGTACCTAGCTGCTCTGAAAAAACTTTCAAATGATTACAATTTTTTGGTACTTTCTATTTAGACAGTGCATATACTTTATTTGAATCTACTTGGACTCCCTCTTTATCCACAATATGTTCCAATAATTTCATTTCCTTATATAGAAACTGAAATTTACACTTACTCAAGTATAACTCTTCTTTTCTCAAGATATCTAATATTATTTTGATGTGTTCCACATGCTTCTCAAGAGTCATGGAGTATATGATTATGTCATTAAGATAAACATTTAAGAAGCAACCTAAGTAAAGTGCAAATAGGTGGTTCATTAGTGCCTAGTAAGTTGCTGGCACATTACAGTCCCCTTGCTGGATAACATAGCTGATCATACTACTATCAGGTGTAGTAACTGTTGTCCAATGTATGTGCTCAAGCTTAATCCAAATCTGTTTATATGCATTCTGACTATTTATTATAGATTGATACTTGGCATTTGCAGCTCTTCTCAATATGCTATCTATATCTAATAATAGTGAAGACATCTTACATGTGTTTGCATTGTGTGCCCTTAAGTCTATGACACTACATAGCCTTACAGGTTTCCCAGGTTTGCCTAGCTACTTTAAAAACATTATAGAAACTGGAATTGCAGATAGGCTTGGCATGCTTACACAGTTCTTCCTTCACTTGTTCCAGACTATTCTGTACTTTTTCCAAAGCCCAAGATGACCATCAGGATACTCCAACACTTTTTTTCATTGGTACTGGGGAATTACTTCCAATGATGACTTGCAGTGGATTGAGTCCAATGGCCACCTTATGCTAGTAGATCCAGTGTCAGGGGACTCCTCATCTCTTTCTTCTTTCACTCATTATCCCTTCACTCTCTTTTTATTCATTCTCTTATTTCTTCTGTCATTCTCTTATTTTACTGTTTTTATTCTTCCAACACTATCTGTTAATACTATCTTAGCCGTTGAGGTGCTCTGGTTCTTTAGCTATCATTCAGGCAAGTGTGGGCCCTTTAGTACTGCTTCCAGACTGCTTATATAAGCCAGAGTTTGCCTTTCTGACTTCCAAAGTCCAAAGTTTTCCTGTCTTATTTGTACATTTGTTTATTTAGGCAATTTTCAAGTTTTTAAGGTTTTGTTGTACTGTATAGCTGTTTTCCATGCTTCAGAGGCCCCAGAAGCATCCAACCTGGCATAAGAAATCTCTAGACTTGTTCTCTTTGAATCTCCCTCTGCCAGCTGTGTGACTGAGCCATAGCCTCCAGAGGTTGCCCTTACATCCAGGGAGTACTCAGAATTATATTGTAACCATGCAAGTTCATTACATCAAAGTAAAAAGGTCCTGAAATATGCTAATACTCTAGTTCAGCTGTTACTCCAAAATTTACCTTAAATTTCAGTCCCTGTACAGCCAGTAACACCAGTATAGCCTGGCTTAACTCTTGTTTCTTTAGCTGAAGTTGCTCATTAATAGTTGATACATAAAATCTCCTCATATGATCTTTCAAGTGCAAGGTTGGAGGTTTGACTCCTGGCTTAGTTGTTACAAGTCAAGACCTATAGCACACAAGTAAGTATAGCTATGGTAGGATTATAAGTAATATCTATCATTTATTGGTATGAATATTACTCATCCTCAGTCTCATATACTTGACTGAGGGTTATGCAACTAGTACTCCATTATATATCTGTTCTGTCTGTGTCAGAATAAGGTAAATGAGTTTATTGTCGGAATAGACTCATTGCTGTGGCACACCGGTTACTTCCCGGCATCTTAAACTTGGTTCTTGTTTTCTTTTCTTTGCTCACACCTGTTCTCTAAGACAATTGTGGTCGATCGTCTTATATAGTTTATCAGCCACCGTTCACCCCATTCAGGAGAGACTGCCCTTACTGGCCCTCAGTTCTTTTCCAAAGACTAAGGGTACGTAACTTTACCTCCTGCTAGCCTAGTCCATACTTATGTTTGACCTGTAGCATTCGACTTACTCTTACTTTGTATTACAGGTTGAATAGAGTTCTTTTCCAAAGACTGAGGCATTCGACTTACTCTTACTTTGTATTACAGGTTATTGGCCCTGTAAAGCGCTCACTCCAAAACTACACCCACTTAAAATATGTCCCCTGACAACATGACTACCATGACATCTGGAGGGAACAGCAACCCTCCCACATTTCCAGAGGAATTTTTATTCGACAGGATGAATTACATTATGTTCAGGGACCGAGTCCTTCTGGCAGCAAAACTTAGAGGCGCCGAAGGTTACCTCAACGGAACAATAAAACCACCAAACCCCAAAATGACAATACCTGCTCCCCCAGTGACAGAATGGTGGGACAGGAACCCTTCTCACCAGGAATGGCAGGTACAAAATGCATAGACACTGGCATTGATTGTCTATAATACAAAAAACCCCATTGGTCTAGGGATCAAAATGTCGGACATGGCAGAAAAGGTCTGGGAAACGTTAAAAGAATCTTACGGAACCGTATCAGACTTAGGGGCGAACACGGCAGAGAATGCTCTTAGAGCAACGAAGTACTCGGATGGGATGGATTTTCAGGAGCACGTCACGAACCTTCGATCGAAGTAGAACAATGCAGTCGAAAAGGGAGCCGAAATCAAAAACAACCAATTCAGAGCAATAATCATTTCGTCGCTCCCTGCTTCTTGGGACTACATTGTGGCCTCTCTCCAGTCAACTAAAACGTCCATAGAGCTCATCGCAGGGTTGAACGTCCATTGGGAATGCTTGAAAGAGCGTCTGATATCGAGCGCAAAACCTAATTCAACATCGCTGCTTGTAAAAACTCCGCAACCCCAGAATAAGCCTGTATGCACTAACTCCAACTGCAGATGCACTGGGCATACCATTGAAAATTGTTATTGGAGAGGAGGAGGGAAGGAAGGCCAGTTCCCACCGAATTTTGGACGTGAACGCAACGCCACATCTACCCAAACGACTCCCAAGCCACAGACTCCTGTCGCAAACATGGCATCAACCATGCCCACACAAAACCCTCCCCAGACTACTTATGCCCTGGTGGTCAGCACGCAGTTTGCCCCCGCCACCACATACAACCACGATCTCCAACCATTAAAGTCATACTTGGAGAACGTCGAGATCTCCACAAAAGCGTTTACTTTACAAGGCTTGACTGCCAAGATTCCTACTTATGCCGACTCAGGTGCAACTGATCACTGCTTTGTAAAGAGGTCGGACTTTGAAGACTACCAGGCCTACACCAACCCCCACCAGGGCGTCTCGGCGAACCGCGGTGGCCTATTCAACATCTTGGGTGAGGGAACCGTGCAAAGGATGGTCACCGTCGACGGAAACACATCCCAACTGGTGTTTAGGTCGGCATTGCACATGCTGGAGCTCGTGGCAAATCTAATCTCGATCGGAAAGTTTGATGATTTAGGCTTCTCAGTCACTTTCAAGAGAGGGAAAGCAAACTTCGCCGACCCCGCAGGATGGACGTTTATGACTGGAGAAAAGCGCAACCAAATGTACCTCCTGGAGCTCCAAGGCACCCAAGGTGAGGGAACGGCTCACTGTCAAGCCCCCATTGCCTCTGTAGCATCTGCCCCAGCCCAAAATAATAAGTTGATAACCCCAAAGGTCCTCGTCACTACCTCCCTGGATCAACCAGTCCCGCTCGACGTGTGGCACCAACGCTTCGGCCATGCTAGACTACAGTCAATCAGAAAATTAGTGTCCAAGCAGTTGGTGGACGGACTGCATATCCAGAGCAAGCCCCACTTACCAGGCATGTGCGAAGACTGCATCTATGGGAGACAAACGACCCGACCCTATGATGGGACCTTGGAAAACGTTCAGATCACCGGTGAGAAAGTCTACATCGACCTTTGGGGACCAGCCACAACTGTCTCGCTAGGAGGAGCAGTGTACCTAATGGTATTCACTGACGCAGGGTCGTCTCGCTTATGGGGAGCATACTTGGCAAACAAAGCAAGCGAGACCACTCTGTCGGCCCTGAAAAATTACATCACGGAGGCCAAACGTCAAACGGGGAACAAACTGAAGACCATCCAGATTTATGGTGGGAGGGAGTGGGTTAACCATCTGTGGAACAAGTATTGCAACGAGATGGGAATCGTACTGAAACCTGTGGTCCCTTATGCACACGCACAGAACAGAGTAGTTGAGCGCTCTATTCGAACGATTTTTGACGGTGTTCGGTGCTTGCTGGCAGAAAGCGGCCTCCCAAAGAGCCTCTGGGCTGAGGCTGCAGCGACCATAATCTATACTTGAAATCTGTTCCCCTCGATTCGTCACCCAGACCTGGTCCCGGAGGAGAAGTGGTTGGGGAAGAGGCAAGATGTTGGCCACTTGCACCCTTTTGGTTGTATCGGTTATGCCAGGGTCCCCGAGGAGTTAATTCAGTCCAAACTTAACCCCAGGTCTGTCAAGTATGTGATGGTGGGCTACTCCAGTCATGGGTATAGACTCTATGACAGGGTGAACCGACTCATTGTGACAAGCCAAAACGTAATATTCAAAGAAGGCACAGGACACTGCACCATTGCTGTTCCGGACGACGATGACTTAGAGTCCTCCATACCTGTCGACACCAACAACTCTACCGCACCCCCTGTTCTGGCTCCCAGACAGCAAATAGCACCTCGCATCCGTCATTCTGATGGCCCTTTACATCCTGATAGCCCGATCACTGACAATCTGCCTCTGGCACCGCAGTGCTCTGCTCGGACCATAAGGCCATCACATGCTATATTAGACACCCAAGAGTCTCTCACAGCACAGTCCGCAGCTCGGGATGCGGGGGATGACACCCCTGAAGCACTCTGCGCATCAACCACACCATTTGCGTTCCTCGCATTGACACGGCCTGATGACATGAACGTCGCCCCTCAGAGCTATTGGGAAGCTATGAAAAGACCGGACCTATGGGTACCTGCTATGGAGGCTGAGTTAGACGTGATGGAAAGGAAGGATGTCTGGAAGGTCATCGACGTGAAGGACGTGCCTAGTAGGAAGAAGATAGTTGACTGCATGTGGGTATACACCAACAAATACAATGGGGAGGGTGAGATCATCAAGAGGAAGGCTCATTTGGTGGCTAAAGGCTACACTCAAGTTCAAGGTGAAGACTTCGACGAGACTTACGCTTCCATTGTACGTTTAGAATCCATGAGAATGACTGTCGCGGTCGCTGCTGCATTGGGAATGCACTTATGGCAGGTAGACTTTGTGTCGGCATACCTTAACAGTAAGCTTGAACACACCGTATATATGAGACCCCCTCCAGGTTTCCACGACGGAGAAGGCAAAGCCCTCCACCTTCAGAAAACGCTTTACAGCCTCATGCAGGGCGGCCACAACTGGTGGCACAACCTCGACAGAGCATACGACAAACTCAGATACCTGGCATCACGTGCCAACAGTTGTGTCCGGTACAAATGAGTAGGCAACAAGCACACCATCACGGACAACTATAATGACGATGTATTAGGTGCTTCTACTACTGTTGGCGGATCTCAAGCAGCCAACAAAGAACTGGGATCTAAATTCAAGGCAAAGGATATGGGGGAACTACAATATATACTTGGAGTACGCTTTGACCGCGACCCAACCACTGGCAACATTCACCTCTCCCAACACGCATACCTGGAACGTATGCTGGAACGTTTTGGTTTCCGCACCTCCAACACTCGAAACACCCCTCTACCCGCTGGCCTTGTCTTGACGGAATCTCAATCCCCTCAAACAGAGGAAGACTGGAAGTTCATGCTCGATAAACCATTCCACGAAGCATTGGGCTCACTGATGTGGGCTCAAGCGGCCACATGCCCCGACTTATCCTTCGCAGTTGGTCTGCTCACTCGGTTCCAGAGTAATCCCGGACCTGCACACTGGAAGGCCTTGGCCCACGTAATGCAGTATGTGAACGGGACACTCGATTACCAAATTACCTACCAACAGGGTGCTCCTATCAAGCCTGTCGGTTATGTCGACGCGGATTTTGGTGGAGATCTTGATATGCGGCGTTCGACTGGGGGTTACCTGTTCACCATGGCAGGGGAAGCAGTATCCTGGAGTTCGAAACGTCAGCCCACCGTCGCTCTCTCGACTACTGAAGCTGAGTACATGGCCCTAACTCGGGGTGCCCAGCAAGCCATGTGGATGCACAACTGGCTGCTCGACATCGACCTCACTCAAACGTTTCCGGCCAGCCTCCACGTCGACAACTCGCCCACCCTCTTGCTTGCCCAATGCACCAAAGGCCACGCTCGTGCGAAGCATATTGATATTCGTCACCATTACATACGAGAACGCGTCAAACAGGGGGAGATCGAAGTTATCCACATTCCCTCTACTCAAAACCCAGCCGATCTATTCACCAAACCGTTGGGCCACATTAATCACTCCCATCTTATTAACCTTCTTGGTCTCAGGCCCCAGCTTGAGTCTGGGGAAGTGTCGGAATAGACTCATCGCTGTGGCGTGCCGGTTACCTCCCGGCATCTTAAACTTGGTTCTTGTTTTCTTTTCTTTGCTCACACCTGTTCTCTAAGACGATTGTGGTCGATCGTCCTATATAGTTTATCAGCCACCGTTCACCCCATTCAGGAGAGACTGCCCTTACTGGCCCTCAGTTCTTTTCCAAAGACTGAGGGTACGTAACTTTACCTCCCGCTAGCCTAGTCCATACTTATGTTCGACCTGTAGCATTCGACTTACTCTTACTTCGTATTACAGGTTGAATAGAGTTCTTTTCCAAAGACTGAGGCATTCGACTTACTCTTACTTCGTATTACAATTATTATATTAACCCTTTCAGGTCTCATGCTGCTTATAGTGCATGGTGTAACCCTGACATCCAACATAAGTGCGTCTGTGTGAAAAACCATGTGGGTTCTTCAATGCCACCAGGCAGCTACCATCTGCACATGCTGACTAAGGAGGCTGTGAGTGACCAATCAGCACATAATAAAGCAATGTGACTACTAGTCTTGTGTCCAACCAAGAAAAGAGAAGGGTTCCCTGGTGCAGCAAA
>QFEW01000523.1:0-10186 GCA_003316525.1 Termitomyces eurrhizus
GAATGGTTACAATACATTCCAGACTATTTACTCTGTGTTTTTGGCTTGTCACACTCACATGCTTATACTACTTAAGAGAGCTACTCGTGTGTCAGGAATACAAGGCAAAATTGAAGGGCTAGGTACCTCTTCAGTTTGGACGGCAGTTTGCAAATGTATATGCGATGGGCCTGCATGGGATTATTTCAAAACTATGACAGCCAGTTCTTCTGTTTTATTGGAATAGACTATTATATACTGTCAAGAAATCTACTTGTGATGCATATGATGCACTATAGTCTTGCTGCATCAGTCTTCAATTATTATTGGTTTATTTATTTGTATTTACTAGATTGTTCTTATCTTGATAGTCTGGTGTACGGAGATAAGGAAACAGCATATGAACTTAGATACTCTCTATCGCACATATCACCTCACCTAGATTGCAACAATCCTAAGGATGATGACGTTTACAAAACCCTTGCATACAGTGATGGAGACAATTTTGATGATGACTTTGAATCTCCTAATAAGGCTATAAATAAACTATATTTGTATTGGTCTTCAGACTCTGAATCCTCTCCAAAGGAAACTGTTTCACCATCTAATTGTTATTTGCAATGAAAAGGATTGCCAATTTGTCTGACTGCAGGATCTGCTCAAAATATTTGCAAACAGGATTGTCCATCTTCGACTGCATCAAAACACACTCATCGCTAAAATATATATTTATAATTGGAACACACTGTATTATCAAATGGTTAATCAATTATTCGTTGTAGTCTATTTCTGAATTACATTATTCAACCCCTGACCCCATTTATTGTTATCTGTTGTGCTTAATGGTTTATATTTGACTGCATCGAAACACACTTATTGCCAAAATACATATATATAATTGGAACACATCCATATTATCAGATGGTTAATCAATTATTTGTTGTAGTCTATTCCTGAATTACATTATCCAACTCCTGACCCTGTATTATTGTTATCTGTTGTGCTTAATGGTTTATATTTGATATATCAAAAAAAAAATTGTGTTTGTATCTGTATACAAATGTAAATATTTGTGTATTTTGTTAATACGTTGAAGTAATATGAATTGTACACTCAGCAGTCATCTATACAAATGATTATGTAATAATGAATTACAGGTCTTACTCAAGAGTTATCTGTCTTGACGCTTGTGTAACAAATATCACACTTCAAGTTATTAGTATGTGACTCATCACCTTTTTTGTCAAGCAATGGGCTAGTTTAGCTTCTTTGCAAAATCCTATTTCTCAATATGTGCCACCTGCACCTGTACCTTTAAGAAACAGAAGACAAAGACAAATTAATCAACCTGCTCAGTCTATATCTACATCTATTCCTCCTGCTCCTATTGCAAATATTCCATCTGCTAAACAATCCTCTAATGCTACCTTTACATCTTCTTCAAAACTTAGAGGTCCATTATATGATATATCCAGTAGACATGCAGATCCTGCACTTAATAATTTAACATAAGGAGATATTGCATATAGGGAGATGGCATCTAATCATGAACAAAGATTGAATTATTTTTATAAGCAAGAAGGTCAAAGAAATGCTGCTGAACTACAGCAAGCACTTTTTGCATTATCACAACAACAAAGAATGAGACATGTTGTAGCACAACAACAAGCATTAGCTGTTGCACAAAAGCAAGAAAGACAGAGAATTTTAGCATACCCCTTTTCTCCTGGTTTTGGTTAGCTAATTCCCTGCCCTTTTCTAGAGCCTTTCCTGGCTCCCCCTTCCGGTTCTTGTTAACTTTGACGCTAGTAGAGCCGTGCTCGCCCGTGTGGTTGTTCCTTTCACAGCTTTAGAGCGTCGCTTGAACGAGGTCAGGTACTATGGTATTATAGTCTGAACCAGATAAACAAACTAAAGACGCAGCATAGCAGGCAATTGCCTGTTGCACATGTAAACAGAGACAATCCTCATATCCTTGTTGTCATGGTACTCATAGATATACCTGTAAATCCACATGCATTGAACAAAGCATTGCCATATCTCTTGAACAAGAATATCCAAATCCAGATGAAAGTGTAGTATTTCTACCACATCTGCTTAGTAAGTCACAAACCATGGATATTGTAGGAAATTTTTGTTCTGGCACAGAACAGAGATACGTAGAGGAAGTAGGTTGTGCAGTGTGTGGTCTCCTACATTCTATAGCCGATATGAATACTCTTAAGAGTATGAAAGATTATCTAGACATACATTATGTTTTAGGAGTTACCAAAATAGAATGATTATCTGATACGGATCGTGTTAAGGAGCTGAGAAGACTGGTAATTAATTACTCATATAAACACATTTGTCAATTGTGCAGACAGCAATTGTTCAATGGGCTTGTTCCAAAAAACGCGCTAGCTAATAGCTTTTGGATTGGCCCTATACCTAACGTATTAAAACACCTTAATTAGATCAAACAGATATTAGTTGCTAGAATAAAAAAGTCCTTGTGTTATGCTCATGTTTCAGCCTCCGGTCTGAGCAAGATGAAGGCGCATTTTATTGCTTTTGAGTCACCTATTCAGAAGGTATATCAAGTACTTCCACCTCTTGTAACCGACCTCGATGACATGATTGCTATTTATTTTCTGATCCTTGCAAGCCATCTGCTAGGGAGTTACAGAGGCTACCTCTGCTTGTGAGCAGAAGGAATGTTCAGCATGCATTAGAATGGCTCAAATTTAATCATTCTTTATATAGTGATCTGGAAATATCATACAGCAACTTAGAGAGATATTCTGAAGATGTTTCTCCTGTGTTCATTGTTCATTGCCAAAGCACTGATGAGGCTGGTATAATAGACCCACCCATATATGAAGATAATAAGGATTCTGGTGTCAATGCAGGCGATTGCCTCTTTGTTGTCCATAGCCTCACTGGTGATGCTTTATCAGCCAAGACTATGGATAAACTTAAAGGCCTTGCAATGCAACATTAGATGTCTAATGGAAAGGCTCTGCATATTGGTCATTCTACATACCCCAAGAATATATTCGGTGATCTGAATTTGTATCTGCAAATGTTTCCTTGGCTATTCCCCTATGGTCTGGGTGGCATAGGCAGTAACAAGTGCAGTGTATCAGTGCACACTCATAAAGCCAACTTGCTTATATATCATGATAAATGCTTTCAAACAGATACTGGATTCCTGTTTGCTGCTTTCAGCCATGAACAGGTAAAGACTGCTACTAGTAGAGACTATCTAGCAACAGAACATACAAACTTTAATGACATTTCTGACCATCTTACAACTGTCAATCCAAAAGTGTTTTCTGACCTTTCACAAAGAATGGCAGCTGGAGATATAGTGAAGCCAGTTACCGAGGATGAAAAAACTTGTTTCTGTGTAATAGATGACTTGGATGTAATTTCTGGCAGTGTCAAAGGGTCTGCTGTTTCTAAAAAAACACATGCGGAATGAAATCTGGTCCCTTGTCATAAGCAAAGGTGCTCCTTCTTGATATATCACCTTATCACCTGCCGATGTAAAACACTCTATATGTCTTTATTACACAGATAGCAAGACATCCTTTATGCCATCTGTGCCCTATACTTTGGACGATGCTTACCGTCTTATATCCAAGAATCCTGTTGCTGGTGCACATTTCTTTCATTTTATAATAAACACATTCATAATCTATATATTAGGAACCGACTCAGATAACCCAGGATTGTATGGACATACTTTAGCATACTACGATACAGTGGAGCAACAAGGTAGGCTTATCCTCTATTTACACATGCTTTTGTAGATTTAAGGAGAGTTAACTCTGGATGAAGTCAGGGAAAAAATCATGGACCCATTGTTAGAGTTTCAAAAGGCTATTGTAAAATATCTAGAATTAGTACATTGAGGCGATTTCTTGAATGGAACACTGGAAGATGTCAAAAAGCATATATCATTAAATAAAGCTGCATCGGGATATACAGATCCTACTAGGTTGCTTCCAGAACAGCTGTTTATTCCTTGCAAAGAAGAATGCTCATTGTGCACAGCATGTGATAATGCAGCAGAATAGTGGAATTGCTTCTGTTATACGGTGGACGATTTGCTGTACTGATCAAACATACATACATGTACTTCTATTAAAGACAAAAATAGCATACAAAAAAAAATAAGGAATATAAAGAATATCTTAATAACCTGTAGGGTAAATATAGAGCAAGATTTCCTTGTCCATTGTACATGCATACAGAAGTTGATCTAACTACTGGTGCTTTGAACATGTGGAAGATGGAATCGTGGCTCAATATGTTTACAAGTCCTTTTACTTACCTGTTTTAATGCAATACCAACGTAATAAGCCTCTGCTCTGAGATAACCATCAAGACTGTTTTGTTGTACGTCACTAAATACGTTATGAAGCCCACCCTCAAAACATGCACTGCATTTGAGGTGGTTGCTTCAATATTCACTAAACATGCAGATATACTAAACAGTCCACTTAATTGTCAAGAAAAAGCCCACATGCTAATGACCAAGATAGCTAATGTTCTTAGCGCTAAAACAGAAATGGGATTGCCAGTGATTTGCATGTATCTATTAGGCAATCCTGATTATTATACTGACCATAATTTCTCAAATTTGTATTGGCCTACTTTCATTCAAGAGGCCAGATGTCCTTGGGCAGACAATGCTGCTGACCAGTTACATAACAAGTTTTCTGATAAGTTGGCAATAATTAAAAAACGAGGATGAGTAATAGGGCTATCATCTGTATTTAATTATATTTTTAGATGACTAGAGTTGGACCGAATAATTTTATATAAGTGGTCATCGAGATGTAAGAAAGTCAAGTTGACCAACAGAACATGTAATATATTGGTCGATAATGACAACATATCCCTTGATGGAATGAAAAAAATGCAGGGTTCGGTAGTTATTAAATTCTCAACTTGTCATCTGCTTTCCAATACTCATGGTACTTATGTGTATCCCCCCTTATGTAGGCATGTCCCTAATTTAGTAGGCGGAAATTTATCTAGGAAGAATCAAGGAGATAGAGAGTACTATTGTGCAACCATGTTAACACTTTTCAAATTTTGGCGTACAGGACATGACCTTAAAAATACTGGAGAAATATGGGATTCAGCTTTTGAATATACATTCTTCAATAAGCGTCAACTCACATTGCTCAAGAACATGAACATACAATATGAATGCTTAGATGTGGCTAACAACTTTTATGCTCAGCTGAAAAGTGGAGGTGTATGTCTTACTAATTCAACGCTGACCAGAGACAAATTATCTGACATGATGCAGCAGGACAAAACCAAAAACTTCGAGAATTGAAGAAACAACTTGCTCAAATTAAAACTCGTCTACTAGATGTCGAATATGTGTTTTTTGACAAAGTATCTATGTTATCATGTCAAGACTTGTATAAGATTTCTGCAAGACTGGCTCAGCTGTCCAGTAGACTAGATATCTCTTTCAGTGGTATAAACATGGTATTTGCAGGTGATTTCGCTCAGTTGCCTCTTGTCGCTGGGCACAAAGGATTGACATTATATAGTAGAACTGTAGGTCTAAATACCAAAACATTGAAGGATCAGAAGTCTGCTATAGGCAAGGCTGTATGACATCAGATAACTATATTGCATAAAAACATGAGGCAGAAAACTCAGTCTACAGAGGACGCAGCTTTGCATACCATGCTCAAAAACATGAGGTGGAGCATGCACCAAAGAAGACGTTAAGTTTTTTAGGAGCAAATCATTGGCCGTCTCCAATAGTTGCCTATCTATATCTGACAAATAGTTCAGAAATGTTTCTATAATCACTACATAAAACGTGGACAAAAACACTATTAATATTATAAAAAGTACTTGATTCGCAAGTGAGAGCTGTCAGGAACTAGTGCATTTCTACAGCAAAGATAGTCTATCATCCAGAGATGGCAATGAAACAAAAAACCATTCGTCTAACTGCACATGCTCTAAAGAAATCATGAGATTTTCTCCAACTATACAGCATGCATTGTGGGACCAACCTTCATTATCTTGCAATGTTCAAGTCATGGAAAAACTGTCATTATGTGTAGGCTTGCCTGTTATAATCAAGAATAATGCAGCTACAGAATTATGCATCACCAACGGACAGGAAGGTTTTGTATATGGTTGGAAAGTTGCATCGGATTGGCTGGACAAATTATGCTGTATACATTATTTGTACTACTCAACAATCCTTCACAAAGAGTAAAAATTGATGGACTTCCCAGTAATGTGGTCCCAATTATATGTACAAGCGTGCATCTTAAATGTAGACTCCCTAGCAACGACAGCGTATCTTTGTCTTGATTACAGATAAAGGTATTGATAAACTATACCATGACAGATTATGCAAGTCAAGGAAAAACTAGACCTTACAATCCAGTAGACTTAACCAAGTATCAATTGCACCAAGCCTACTACACTGCACTATCCCGCAGTGCTACAGCTGCAGGAATGCTCATCATCTGAGAATTTGATGCTAACAAAATACAAGGCAAAGCAAGTAGCGCATTGCACAGGAAATTTTGTGACTTGGAACTGCTTGATGAAATAACCAAACTCAGATATATGAACTAGCTTCCTCAAAGGTTTGTTAATTCACCTAGATAATCTGATCTAATTTATTTATTTAAACAATGCAAATAAAAAGATTACATGCCCCCTAAACTTCATACAGCCTTACATTGGAGTGACAAGGACCTTTACGATGATGCATCATTTCCAGATATCAAATGGCAGATTGCTAGTGAAGATAGACCTATTAAGCTACTGCAGTTCCCTAAAAGCATATTTATTCCAGCTAAGGGCACTTAGCCCATAGTGCATTTTCAACCAATACCCAGCAAAATAAACCAGAACCATGACAATGGTTCACTCAACTTGAAAATTTTAAAAATCTTATAAGCGGTGAATAGGAATTAAATCTGGACAGATGTGGAGGACTGATTGGAACTAAGTGGAATGCCAACAGTTGCGTGTACAACACAGTGATAACTATATTGTACAATATATGGCAAGATAACATGTCACTATGGTCGACAAATTTCTGATCATTTGGAACATCAATTATGCAAAGCATAGAAAGCATCTTCTTATCAACACACAAAAGTAAAATCACGTTGGAGGATGCAAGAGAGGATTTGAGAAATCATATGAACATTCACAATCTGAGAAACTTTTTGTATGGTGAACTAACAAGTGTTCATGCTGTGATCGAAGAGTTGCTTACATACAGGCAAAATGTATACACATCATACATGTACTGTCCATGCAGTCATGCAGTTAACAGAAGAGCTGTTATGTTGAATTTATGTCAGATTGCCATACTAGATAATTCCAACCATCAATATAACATTTCTTAAGGAACATGGAGTTTCTTACCGAACCTTGGTGCAGAACATGCACGTATTAGAATATATACTGACAATATCAAGGTGGCTACTCACCTGGCAGAGGGAGATCCAAAGAGAACAAGTCTAGGGATTCTCTATGCGGGAAACAACTGTACAGTACAACAAAACCTTAAAAACTCGAAAATTGCCTACACAAACACTTGTACAAATAAGGGGCCAACTCTGGCAAACTCTGGCTTATATAAGCAGTCTGGAAGCAGTGCTGAGTGGGCCCACACTTGTCTGAATAGTGGCTAAAGAACCAGAGCATCTCAAGGGCTGAGAGTAGTACTAACAGATAGTGTTGAAAGAATAGAAACAATAAAATGAAATAATGTCAGAAGAAATAAGAGAATGAATGGAAGAAGAGTGAAGAGATAAGGAGTGAGAAAAAGAAGAAATAAGGAGTCCCCTGACAGCCACTCCAATGCTCATAGTGGTTAGTAGTCTTAAGGGACTGCTCATACCTGATGGCATACGCCACAAACTCCTCCACATCATTGACCTCTGGAGACAGTCCATCCTCATGTATCAGATAGCAGCGCATATCCGCTGGAATGCCATCTAAGAATGTTTTGAGCATTGTATACCCATCCAGGTATACTGCCATATTCTGGGCATGGTCATTAAGGGTATCCTAGAACCCTTGTACTTCCAACTTCTTGGTGTACTTGGCAGACTGGAAGTCCCGCCTTGCATCCTGTAGCATGGAAGGGTGCACAAATTAATTGTACAGTCCTGTCAGGACTCCTTTGAACGTCCACTCATACTGGACCCAGTTGACATGCAATACTGCTTGTCGAAACCACCCTATGGCCTCTCCAGCCAAGAACTCAGGCAGAACAAAGATTCGTTCTCGTTCCATATAGTTGCCTCTGTACAAGCACATAGCGAGGTGGGTGCATACATCCATCACCCAATCCTCCAAGTTGCTGAACTTAGACGCGCCTGTGTAGGCACAAATGTGCCTACTATCTGCTTTACGCAGCTTTACCCCATCTGGTAACTATAAGGTTATCCCCAGAGCATCATCGACTACTCGATGCAGGCAATCGTGCATGGCTTCACAATGCATTTGAATGGCCTCTTGCTGACCTGGGGATCTAGTTGCTAAGTCAGCGGCTTGGGGAAGTGACTTTCCTCGTCCACCCTGTGGCGGACGTCCTGAGCCTCCTCGACTGTGGGCATAATTGCCCTTGTCTTGAGGAGTCAATCTAGGGCTGTCATCCCAACCATTTCCAGGGGCATCATGTCTTGTGGCGCCATCTCAATCGAGGAAGTCTCCTTGATCATGATCATTGTGCCGCTCTGGGTCTGGCGAAGCTTGATTCTCATGGCCCTGCATCATGAATCGACGACGCATCTCATCAATGGGCTTAGTGCCCTCGAATACAATGCACTAATCGTCAATAAGGGACTGTCCCTTAGTCTGGAGGTCATCATTGCGCATACGTTGATACGCTACTTTGTCGCTCAACATTTCCGCCATGGTCACGTGCAGCATCACAGACGCCTCACTTTCCACCTTGAGTATGGTACTATTGTGTCCATCCAGGCCTGACATATCGGTCCTAAGGGCTCGGTTACGCATGTGTGGGGGCTCCTCACGCCACCCTTGTCTTGTTGGAGTATAAAAGGTACTCACTGGCTTTATTTTAGGCACTTCCTGCGCCCGTGCTAGTGCTTCTACTAGCTCAACTCCAACGTCTTGATTACAACGTGCTGAGCATTTCTCGGATGTGTGGCTCCAGGGGATTGACACCCCAGATTGCCTTGCGGCCTTCCGCTGCAAATACATTTGCAGTTCCATAGTGAGCACTCTCACCATCAAATCAGTGTATTTTGTACTGAATACATTAGGTACTTTGTGCCCTTGTTGCTTAAGTGCTACTATATGCACCAAAGTATAGTGCTCAAGTCGTGCTTGGGTGGTGTATTTCATCACCTCTGGATGCAAATCCCAGAACACCTGCAAGCACATGGTGTACATGGTTTTCAACCGCTGCTCCTCTGCTCCGGCGTCGTCGTTGCTGGACGACTCAATCACCTCCTCTGGATGCTTTGTAACCTCTGGAACTTCCTGCACTGCTGGTGTGCATGGAAATTGGTTTTCCACGTGGGCTACTTCAGGGCTTGCAGCCTCCTCCAGTACCTCTTCTTTGCAGGCTTCCGCTATCCTGGAGGGCATTGAGCCCGCTGCGGCCCGCCTGGCCCCACTACTCCAGCTTGGAGGGATAGCTCCCCCAGTCCGTATCGATGACTTGGTGTCTCCTGAGACGCCATAGGCACCTGTTGACTGTCGGCCTTCCTCAGAGGGCCCTTTTGAGGCTAGTCAGCTAGACCATCACAGTCCTCCTGGCAGCTGCATAACTGGGGGAGTTAATCTCCCTGGCATCTTGTCATGGAGCTGTTGCTGACCGTCCTGTTGTGAGCTCTCAGCTCTTCGGGCCTCACTTTCATTCCCGGTGTAACCAGAGTTACGAGTTAGAACTATCTTGTGTGTATCACACAAGTGCTAAATCAGACCGCAGTATTGGATTGACTAGTACTTAGAGTGAAAACAAGATGTTATCTTACGTAATACTCTACTAATTGATTATAGTGTCATTGACGCTGATGATAATACGGATGACTCCATTACATACCCCCCAATGAGACCGAATACTCGGTCTTGAGAAAGGGAGGTAGAGCGAGATGAAAGATGCACGGTAGTGCAGCAGAGATGACAGATGCACAGGAGTGCAACAACGGATGAATGCACGCGTATGGCGTGGCTG
>QFEW01000525.1:0-12524 GCA_003316525.1 Termitomyces eurrhizus
CTGATAAGGACTGCTTCCTATTGTGTCCAGAAGATACATCTACACTGCGCATAAATGCTAACGCCTTGCAGCCACGCAATACGTGTGTTATTCATCTGTTGTTTGCACTATCGTGCATCCTTGATCTCGCTCCACCTCCCTTCCTAAAGACCGAGTATTCGGTCTTATTGGGGGGTATGTAATGGAGTCATCTGTGTTATTAGCGTCAACAACGCTATAATCATTTAATAGAGTATTATGTAAGACAACATCTTGTTTTCACTCTAAGTACTAGTCAAATCCGATACTGTGGTCTGATTTAGCACTTGTGTGATACACACAAGATAGTTCTAACTCGTAACTCAGGTTACAGTTTGTACATAGAGACTGGGATTTATTCTTAGTCATAGTCTCAGGCCATGTTGTTCTTTGCCTTAGTAAGTGCTGCTTTTGTCTTTTTCTATGCCTTTTGCATTTAATCAACAAACTTGTTGATAAACTTATTTTTCAACTATTGCATGCATGGTTCAAATTTTATTTAGAAGTGCTGATCTATGTCAAGGAAGAATAGCAATATCTGTATGAATAAATAGACATAGTTGTTGTACTAAAACCCAGTCTCTAGAAAGAGCTTGTCCTAGTTATTCTAATGTTTGTTGCAAAAAAGTCAGAGATACTGTTTCAATTCCTGATTGATATGCTCATTCTGGCTATTCAATTGCAGATAGTAGGCAGTGGAGATGTGAAGCTTCATGTGGAGGAGTTGATAGAGCTCCTAGAGAATTTTGTGATGTTTTAAGAACTTCTGTTAAACACATGCATTGGAGAGGCCATGATGCTTCTAAATATTTTTTCAGTACAGGTTGGCAGCATTCATTGCAGAGCATATTGTGTGAGTTGGAATGAAAAGAGCACACTTACTATAGAGGTCAACAACTACCATAGCAGTATTGTACCCATATGTATCCAGAAGTTCTATAATAAAGTCTATAAAAGCCACATTCTAGTATTCTGTGAGTGTTAGCAAGAGGTAAAGCTGGTTGAAGAGAACAACATTGAGGCTTAATCCAAAGGCATAGGTCACATGTGCTGGTGTAGAAGCCTATATACTACAACCTCTGCAGCTATTAGTAGTTCTGGGATACTAGTTCTAAGATTTTCTAATAGCCAGAGTGTCCTATAATCTGAGAGTCATAGTACTGTTTAACGATGCATCTATGGAGTTCTGAGAAATTGGGAATGTAAATATGGCCATAGAATATGAGCAGTCTGTCTTAAAGGCCTTATTTATCAGTCTGTATAGATTTTGCATTAAAAAGACATCTGATGTGCAAAGCAAGTATAGTCTTAGCCACCACATTCTTGTAGGCTCTGTTCTGGGTTTCTTGTCAAATATCCCAGATAATGTCAACCTCATCTTCTTGAACATAATCTCTCTCAAGTACTTAGATAGCAAACAACTCTGAATGTAAAAGACTGATGTTGTCATTATTTTCTTTGCTAAAGCTATGATCAGCACATTGAGAAAAGGCATTGGGCTTTCTCATACTCCTTCCAAGCCAGTAATGCAGTAAGGAGTCAAAGTTGGTGAGGTAGAAGGACTGCCAGGCCTAGCAACAGTTGAGTTTTTTAGCTGTCTAAAAGTACTCCAGGTTCTTGTGATTCATTTAGACTTTGAAGCTATGCTGAGCCTCTTTTAGAAAATGGCATCACTCCTCTAATGATCAGATGATCATAAGCATCTTTTTGTTGTAGATCTTGTATACTCACTCCATGGCATTGAGACTCTTAGAGTCAAAGGCCACAGAATGCTATTTCTTATCTTTCTAGGACTACTAGAATAGGACTGCACCAGTGGCAAAATCAGGACTATCTGTCTCTATTCAGAAAAAGAGATCATTATTTGAGAACAGAAGCATGATTCTACTCTGATTTAGGCATCACAATTTATATATCTTCTGATGTATCAGACTGTTCTATCTGAGAAGTTGATGGCTCTACTATTACTGCTACTGAAATTGGATCCATATGCTTCTGTACTAACAGCAGGGTCTACATTGAGCTTGACAATGTGCTGTATATTTTCAGCTCAATAGTTTGTCTCTTATTATCAGTAAATTAGCTAAGTATGCCAGAATTATGACTACTTTCAACGACTGTAGTACTAGCCTCATCAACAAGTCCATAAAGACTCTTGTTGCTTTAAAAATACTGCTTCTCAATAAGAATTTATATACTTTAGAAATACAACTTGATCAAGCATATATCATCTATACTGCTCTGGATATTCAAATCTGGCACTATAAGTTAGGGCACATAAATTATTAGGCTATACTACAAATAGCATATGTCAAGATGATTAAAGATATGTCCAGGATCTTTCACAACAAATCTCTAAAATATAATCATTACATCCTTAGTAGACAGGCATATATATTAATATCAATGAAACAGAACAAAGAAAAAAAACATAAAGCAATGAGAAGACTTGAGAAAGTATAAATAGACTTGATAGGACAATTAGCAGTGTTGTCTTATAAAGGAAACAATTATGACATGAACATTGTCAATTATTATATAAACAAACTTTAGTCAATACTACTAAAAGCAAAAAATAATGTCTTTGATAAATTGCAGGCATGAGTTATAGCTCAAGAAAATGAAACAAATGAAAAGTTGAAAATACTATACATTGGACATTATAGTGAACTAAATAGTGATAATCATAAAGTGTAGTATAAATCAAAAGAGATTGTTTTAGAAGTATGAGCCTCGTACACTTCAGCTCACATGAAAAAGATAGAATAAATGCATTGCACCCTTAATAAAAAAGCCTGTTTGATGAGACTATCTGCAGAATGTCTATTATTTCTTACTCATTTTCATAGAAAAACCAAGAAATCAGCTATTCAAAATGTTATTTCAGATAAATTATAGTCTGATTGCAAACCAGATTACTCATATATTTGCAAAATAGGATGTTGTGTTTTTGTTTTTATTTTAAGAAGAAATAATCTAAAAATATATAAATAATCAATTAAATGTATATTTACAGGTTACAATCAAAACTCAAAGGCTTATTAATGATGACAAAAAGAGTTCACAGTTCTTACTATGTGAAATTTATAGATAGTCATGAGAATCTTACTTTATTGATGCTAGAAACAGCCTCCATATCAGAAAATAAATTGACCATAATATTTTCTTCTTCTGATAATAAAAACATTTCTCTAATGTTCAAGATAGCACAAAGTGCTTCTCTTGCACTGAATCCAGAATCTAATGACAACAAGCCTGCTCAATTATCAGAGATAATGAGAACATACTAGTATCTACAGAAATCAATTATTCTGATGACCTACAAACTATATCAAGAATAGACCTGTAATCATTATATTCTGATTGTATGTCTAAACTCTACTTGATGAAAAGATCAAATATTGAGCCAGAACAATTAAAGCACTTAAAATATATATATACCAATATCCAAGACAGTACTGGAGGACTGTATAGAGTCCCAGTCAGAGAGAGCATTCAAAAATTAAAGAAGTGAGCAGAATAAGTTGGGACAAAGCTGGAGAGACAGAGGGCATTAAAAGAATTATGGCAGGAAGTACAGATAACAGATAAAAATATTGAAGTGCATACTCATAAATTAGATTGAATACTTGCTATAATGGAGATTAATAAGAATGCTCAAGACATTGATCTGACAACAAACTCTAAGGTGCCAAAAATACTAGATGAGGTGAGAGAATCTGCAGATTGGTTAAAATAGAAAGCATCATACTGAAAAGAGCTAATTTCTTTGAAAAAAATGAGTATATAGGAGGTTAACTCTATTAGAAAACGTATCAGAAGATCAGAAAATCTTCAAGAAATGCTCTGTCTTTACAATAAAGTGAGATAAAAAAGTAATATTATATGTTTCAAGATACAACATGTCCTACAGGATCAATAGTACAGGGCAGAAATTACAATAAATTCTCCTTACTTACTGCATATGCAGAATTGTGGCAAATTTTTCTATATATCACTGCAGCATTAGAGTAGGATGCTATGCAAATAGATATAAAAATAGCTTTTCTTAATAGTGTTCTTTTTAAGGATAAGCAAATAAATAGTTATGCAACAACTAAAAGATTTTGAGCAAAAGAGAAAAAAAATGTTGGTTTGTAAATTGCTATTGCTACTTTATGAGATGAAACAGACTAGAAGAATTTAGAACAAAACACTGACAAGATGATAAAAAAGTTAAGATTTATAAGACTAGAATATGAAGCATGTCTCTATCATTAGAAAAATACTTAAGGGAATAGTCATAATAAATATTCACATAAATGACTTCTTGGCTATTGCCAGTATTAAAAATGCAAAAAATTGCTTGAAAGACAAACTTAAATCAATTTAGACTATTTCAGACTTTGGTATACCATGACATATTGTAAAAATAGCAGTGGCATAAAAGTGCAAAAATAAATTGGTATCTTTATCACAGATAATTTTAATTGACTACCTTATAGACAATCCAATGCATTTCCTCTGGCTGTTTCTATAAAATCAGGTCTCAACTTGTGCTAAGTAGATAGACCAAGAATGAGTCAAAAGGAACTTGAAAAATTACTTTATGTTCTTTATCGTAATTTAGTTAGTAAGCTTCTCTGGCTCACCATTTCTACTCAGTCCAATATCTAGTATGCAGTCCAACAGCTATCACAGTTTCTAGATTGTTATACTTATAAACATTGAAATGTGGCTATTTGAGTTGTATGGTATTTAAAGAGCATGCATACTTTGCAATTACAATTAAGCAGAGAAAAAATGGAACTATTAGACTTCACAGATTCAGACTGAGCAAATTGCTTTAATACACATTGAAGTGTTGAAGTGTATGCTTAGTCTCTAGACATAGGATTGATTTCAAAGGCATCAAGAAAATAGAAGGCTGTGGCTGCCTTATCATATGAAGCTGAATACATGGCAGCATTTAAAGCAATGCAAAAATGTATATGGTTATAGATTGGGCCTTCCAAGTAAAACAATGCCATTACAAGGCAGACTTGATCTATGTGTACTTAGAGTGTCTGAAGCTCTGAGCTGTGCTCCAAGACTCAAAAAGAAACAAGTCCAAGGTTAATAGAACTTGGTCTAGAGTCAAAGTGAACCAGAGAAAAGATAAGGTCAAGTCAAGAATCAGGAATTCTAAAATGAGACCAAGGTTAACAAACTTAAAGTCACAAAGTGTATACTAGTCTTAAAGTATGTGTGCCAGTCAATGTGTGCTAGTCAAGTGTGTACCAGTTAAAGTTAGATGATATATAAGCAAAGTTATTCAATATTAAGACTAAAAATATACAGGGTAATAAGTACAAGCTATAAGTACTGCAGAGACCTATTCTAGCAATTAAAGGGATTTTTAAAATGCCTATAATGACTTCTGAGAACTCTATAAGCAGCAGTAGAATGGGAAGTGACTGTATACCAGAGATTATACCTGCAGGTCACATGATTAGTTAGCACAGAAGTAGCAATATAATATGTGATGCATAATGGCCAGGATAATCAGTTGTGATTTGAGGTGTCAGTCATAGGAGTGATGGCTATGACAGCAGATAGTATCAAGGTCTATGATGTGAGGATTAATGATGGAGTTGATGTACATGATAGTAGTAATGACAGTTGTAATGGCAGGTATTGGCCAAGATATGTTATGAGAGTCAGTAAAGAGATTTCAGAAGAGGCACTGGGAGTGTTTCAAAGTGGATTCTAGAATGGGGGGTCATTATCAGAGGACTCCTCATTTCCTTCTTCTTTCACTCTTTATTTCTTCATTCCCCCTGTATTCATTTCCTTATTTCTGCTGTCATTCTTTTACTTTATTGTTTTTATTCTTTCAACATTATCTATTAGTACTATTCTCAGCCCTTGAGGTGCTCTGGTTCTTTAGCTATAATTGAGACAAGTGTGGGCTCTTTAGTACCACTTTCAGACTACTGATATAAGCCAGAATTTTCCTGCCTTATTTGTGCACTTATTTGTTTAGACAATTTTTGAGTTTTTCAGGTTTTGTTGTACTGTACAGTTGTTTTTCATGCTTCAGAGGCCCCAGAAGTGTCCAACCTGGCATAGGAAATTTCTAGACTTGTTTTCTTTGGATTTTCCTCTGCCAGGTGAGTAGTTATTATGATATTGTTAGTATATACTCTAATACACTTTGGATCTCCCTTTGCCAGCTGTGTGACTAAGCCATAGCCTCTAGAGGTTGCCCTTATAGTCATGACATAGATAGTCTTAACAGTTTTGGATCACACTCAAGACAACTTGACAATGATCCTATGTGATAACAACTTAGTTATAAACTTATTGGAGGACCTGATACTACACTCACAAGTCAAACATGTTGACATTAAATATTATTTTTTATGGAAGCAAATCACTATCAAAAAGATTATATTATTGTAAGGGGAACACTTAACATTTGTAAAACTCCTTCTACAGAACCAGCAAGCACCGGTGACAAGTAGGAGTTGAACAAGCTTAGAGTCAGGCAAGGGACCAGCAAGGCTAACCAAGTAGTCAGACATTGCTAGATAGCTTACAGTAGGTTTGGTGTATAGGCCAGAAAAACACTGCTATTGTTTAGCTTAGGGATATTCTATCTACAAGCTGTCTTTATATACTACATTAGTGGCTGCACTATTGTTTATACTGCTTACTAATTAGACCCCAGTATGTAATGAGCATGACTAATAGTAATTGATGCTAAGTAAGGTCCATGCATATGACTTATCAAAGCTGACTACTAAAAGACAAAAAGAGATGGGATGGGCTGAGCAGTCATTTGGATATGCTAAGAGTAGGTGTGTCATTAGACTAAACTTGGAATAGAGTTGGACACAGTCTAGAGGCTAGTCTCCTGATAGTCATGATATATCAACACAAAGAACAATGTTGTTGATATTTTCACTAAAGCACTACTTATTAGTTTACAAGACTCCACACCATCATGGGACTAGATGAGCATATTCTATGTGAGGAGAAATTACTCACTCCACAATGAGAAGGAGTGTTGTAATCCAATGCCAATCAATTATAATTCACTATGAATAATTGACCATCCTTGCAATGAATCTCCAATGCTGAATAATAGATAGGATAGAAACATTGAAGCATAAAACAAGGTTAAGAATGGAATCTCTGTCATGAGTATAAAAGTAGTTGTTATGTTGAATAGGACCAGATGTATTTGAAAATTGAAAACAATTTATATCATCTTCAAACTTGAACAATAGACTTTTGTTCTTCATTTCTGCAGACTAGATATCAACCAGAGCATTTGCAATATGACTAGCATTGCTACTGGCAGGTCTTACACTGAAAAAATGATTGTAGTCAATATAAAATTTATTTTCAAAACTGACCACTAAGAAAGGTTTGTAATCTGGAGGCACTAGGCACACTTGATAAAAAGACTTAATATTGAAACAGCACACCTGTGTTTCAGGAGGTGAGACAGCTACCTGAATTCAGTCAGCACAAGTATTGGAAAATCAAGCAGATTATATACTGGCTCAAAAAACTGCCACAATATTTGGCCTTTTTAGAAAGATTCACATTGTCATGACCCCCCCCCTACCCAGGACCACCCTGGGACACCCTCAGGACCCTATCTGGAACCCCCTCACTAAACCCACAACACAACCTCTGCTATCACAACCACTGACACTACCATCACTTGCATCAAACCCCACCATCACACCCACCTCCTGGCAGCCCTGCATCATGGACTCCAGAATCACCTGCTATCATGACTCAACAATTGCATTTTAGCTTTATAATGATATATAATCCATGTGAATTGGACAAGAAATAGCTGATTAATAAATCAAACAAAATATTTTATTGGAGCAGTTTTTTGACTCACTCCAATTTTCATATTTTCTCAACACTTTTCACTAGTAGAAGATGGAGACATCTTGTGGGAAATATAAACAATGTCATGTGACCTTGTTTGTATCAATTTAACATATTTGACTTTAGTCAATCACCTTCTCGACACTCTACCACTATTATGCAACTTATTTCTGCTGCTAATCAATCTTCTGTTGCTTCTCTCCTCAATAAGAAACTGTCAAGCATGGAAGAGGAAACAATCTCATAGTATGGAGCTGCATGAGTTGGAATAGAGTGGAGAAGCTCATAAAAGTTCAGAAGAAGATAGATGCTGCATAGTATTGTGAGATTTTGGATTGGAGAGTGGTAGAGCACTTTGAAAAGTTGGAAATAGAGAAGAACAATATTTTTAGCAGAACAATGATTCAAAACACACTTCTCAACAAGCAACAACCTGGTTTCTTGATAACAACATCATTGTGATATTCTGATCTGCTTAATTTCCTGATCTCAATCCTATTGAACATCTCTGGGTTTACATCAAGCACAAACTTTTGGAGTATGAGATACTCCTTAAAAGAGTGCATAAATTGTGGGAGAGAGTGATCAAGGAGTGGAATGAAATACCACCAGAAATATGCCAAAGCCTCATAGAGAGCATGCCTGGAAGGATCAAAGCAGATATCAAAGCAAATGAAGGCTATACCAAGTATTAGATATGAAAATTAGACTAAATTAGAGTAGGTCAAAAAAACTGCTCCAATGATTGAATATTTTGTTTGATTTATTACTTAGCAAGTTCTTGTCCAAATCACAGATTTATACATCATTATAAAGCCAGGATGCAGTTCTATGTCATATAATTTTTTTCAATTTTTTTGCTTAGCACACCATATAAATCTTTCCAAAAAGACCAAACATTGGAGCAGTTTTTTAAGCCAGTGTAGGTTTGACCTCAACAAAAGTTGTTAAGTTGCAGGAGATTACAGGCTAGAGTTGGAGGATTTCTGTTGCACAAGCAGTTTTTTCCTGGAATACAAGAATGAGTTGCTGGACTGATATCTGTCATAATGTTCTTTTAAATCTTGATCACCACTAGAAAGTCTAGGCTGACACACAATTCTTGTTTTCTGCACTTCAAGACCAGGCAAATTTCTCGCTCTACCTCTTCATTTTGTTGGAGTAGCATTACTTGTGTGAGGCTGATGCCAAAGTCGTCTCCTCCCCACCCACTGAGCTGGGAACTTCAACCGAGTTCCAAAACGACCAGCAAATTAAAGTCCGCGAAGAAATGCTTTTACGCATACTCTACCTACCCCTTCATCGATCATCCGGATCACAAGTTTTTCTGTCTTTGTCTTTTTTTTTAAAAAAGAGAGAGAGAGAGAGAGAGAGAGAGATGTCCAACTTACTGATCAGGGTTCAAGAAGTATTCTTTGCATAAGCCAAGGTTATTTCTTTACTCAATTGTATATCTATCTCTCAATCCCTCGGTAAGTACGCCAAGTACGTCCATAAAGCAACGTACATATGTATACAAACTTTGAAATTACGAGACTTCCTTTCCATCCCTCATATATACAATCCCTCCTTTCATTACAAGTCGGACACCTTGAATGATGGCTGCCTCGAAATCTTCCAATCCACCATCCACTTTTCCTTCAATACCAACCAAGTCCGCAGCCCAGCCAGTCCGAATTGCACCAAACGGTACATCTCTCTCAAGTTCTGACTTTGACGCACCGTCTGATCTTCCATATATCCCGGATTGTGCCTCTGTATCCCTGACCTTTGAGTCACCATGTGAACCTTCCCACTCCATGCCCCTTACGCACTCCCACCCTTGAAGTGTCCCCCACGCAAGTACATCTTCCCAGCGTGCCCCAAGTTTCCGCATCAGCACCATCTCTAATCCATTTTCCCCGTGCGGAAATGCACCTGTGTCTCCACCACATGAGATTCTCACGGCCTCAGGCCTGCCCTTCGCCGCTTCGGCATCCCTCAACTCCAAAACCTTTTTAAATGAAACCTGGACTTTCTCCCAGTCTCTCAGCCGGCTGGATCTATCCCGTTGGGAGGCATGGTAATAGACAGATAGTGTTGGTACCCAGAAGGTTTTCTTGCCTATTTCTGCCCATTTTTTGATCAGCGACGTTCCCTGTTGGTCTTCAAAGACCGACCCTCCATGTTCAATGCTGTCTACGCCAAGCTCAAGGAGCTGTTCAATCATTTCAGCAGTGTGGGCATGCGCCGCGACTTTGACACCTAAGCTGTGAGCGCACTCTATCATCGCTTTTAATTCAGGCCTTGTAAACAAAGGTTGATTCATTCCACCAATGTCTGGCGAGACTTCCATCATGCGTGAACGGAATCTGTAGTCTATATCATGCATTGATATACATCATCAAGAAAAGACACATTGACTGGAATTAGTAAACGTACCTGCATAGATCTGTCGGCGCAACGATTTTTCACTCAGTGTACAAAGGACTTTCCCTCTATGATGGCTGACCTTAATCCAGTCTGCACCGGCACCGACCTGTCGTCGAACAGCTTTAATGCATTCTTCAATGCCATCCGCTACTTCTGCGCCAGTGATTCCTTCGATCCCATCTCGAGATGGGAAGAGATTACTTTTGGGACCTGGAATTCTCATGGTAAGGAAATTATCTACCAAACATGGAAGATATCCTTTGGTTTTGGAATGTTTACCATAACTTCCAGTAGATACGATCGCACGTGTAGAACAATAATATCTCGGTCCTACAATGATGGGCTCTTTCCCAGAGGGGAGGATAGCTAGGCACTTTCGTAGTCCAATATCAGCGTCCTCAGCACCCTCAGTCCCAAGGTCACTAATATGATTTATAAACAATAATTCCGTCAAGATTATAATCCATAAGTGACATTACCGAACGGTTGTGTAACCTGCCATCAAAGTCTTTCGGGCATGGACTCCGGCTCGTAGCGTTCTTTCAGTTAGACTTTCCTTTGTCGCCTGGTCATTCCACGATGTTTCTGAGTATGAGTGCAGGAACACTTGAAAACAGGTAACTCCCTTAGGCTCAGTAACCAAGCTGTGTACATACGATGAACATGGGTGTCGACAAAGCCAGGAAGAATAGTCAGATGTAGCAGATCGATGATATCATCAGAATGAGATGCTGCTTCATGATTTGCAGGCATTGATTGAAAATCTGCAATGGGTTGTACGTTGAGTATGGTACCCGAGTTCCTGTCGATGGTGATAGCCTGCTGTGGGAGAAGAGTCCTTGAGACAGAATCAAACAGCTTTCCTGCCAAGATATGATAGGGGCTCTCAGGTGCATGGTGTACAGGAACTGCAGAGCTCTCTGCATATGCTGGTGTAGAGACCATTTCAATGGAGGATAGAACGTTTGGAACAACTTGTACAAAGTTCTATCTGTGACCAAATTGCCTAATAATAGCTACTTGACCCAAAATTACTTAGTAAGCAATACGTCTCGCTGAATTCATTGGGTCCAGCACTTATTCACCTCCTTTTCTCTCACATTGTTCTTCATTACTATGTTTCCCCTCTCCCATCCACTGGCAGCGCTACAGTAATAGCCCCGCTATCAAGTGATTTATTCATAGTGTGGGATGTATACATAATTTGACTGTTTACTTCCAAAGCTAACGTTATCGACACTTCAAACGTCATAAAAAAGTCTTACAAGTCCCCTACCTGGCACCATGACTAAACTATCAGACACATTTCGGTCACTATAAGGACCCATGTATAATTTATGCCAGTTTTCTGTCCGTGTAATCATACATTATTCCATAGTTATTTAACTAAAATGTCCTAACTAACCAAAAGTCACTTCCTCGTCAACATTTTTCGAAGCTCTTGCTTCGTGAAGTCGGCTTTGAACTTTCACAACTTCTTGTGCCCAGTCTGTCTTCAGGCAGAGCACGGTCCCAATAACGGAGCAATATAGAAGTGCAACAATAAAGCCGATCCACAAACCGTGAAGGTGCAAGTGCCAGCCAAACGCTAGATAAATGCTACATGGAAGACCTTTTTGAGAGATTAACAGGTATGAGACAGTAAATTGGGTTGAAAACTGACCAAGGAAGTAGAAGGCACTGAGCGGAATATGAAACAATCAGCCAATTGAAAGGCAAATCAGGAGTCTGACCTGATGTTCAGCAATGCGCTGATATACTGTAATAATGAGGTAAAAGTATCAGTTATCGAGTAATCGCTTTACATCTCCACCCTCACTTGTCTTCCTGTGGCCCTCAATATGCCACTTGTGACCCCCGCATTAGCATCAACCAATTGGAACAGTGCAATGATAGGAATGGTCGAGGCAACCTTCCTCGTAACCTCTGAATTCCATCATGGCGTCAATAATTAGATAATAGAGGTGACGATGTCCACACCAGGATCACTGCTGAGCAGGCACGCCATGGATTGACGGAAAAACATCAATGAGGAGCTGTGACAGCATGAAATCGTTAGATATAGGTAAAAGCGAAGACATACGCGAGGACAAATGATGAAATCAAGCCCAATAGAAGCGATGCGTTGGCTGCTGCAAGAGCTCGATATGGATCCGTCGCGCCTAGATGATGACCAATACTAGAAAGAAAGGTCTTAGGAGCTGCGATCGAGGTTGGTC
>QFEW01000526.1:0-37363 GCA_003316525.1 Termitomyces eurrhizus
CTGAGATTTGGGAGAGGCAGAGACACAGTAGCTACAAACTATGCAATATATGGTGAAACTCTAATGAAACTATGGATTAATATGAATAAAAAAGCTAAGCCTAAAGATGTAATAGTGGCCCTGCAAAGACCAGCCAGTAAGGGAGGAGGCCTGGAGAGGAGCTTCAGAAAAATAGCAAATATAGCAAAAAACTTCCACAAAAGTCTGCAAAATAAGGACACTCCCATAGACTTAGGCCTACATGGATTTCAGATGGAAAAAGTGTCATGACCCCTCTCTGGAACCCATTCTAAGATACTCTCAGCAGCTTTCCCTGGAACTCTTTACTCATCTCCATCAACAGCCACCATCACAACTACTGACACTGCCATCACATGCATCTTTGACAGCCCTCATATCACAGGACCCTGGACTCACCCACTTCACAATCACTGCTCAGATCATGCCAATCATCTGGCTATCACCTATTATGCATCAAGTTACTCTTCCACATTGATCAATTGCATGCTCTACACATGCAATTTCTGATATACAGTTTTCTCTCTGCCTACTGCCACTCATTCATTTCTAGGAACCATTTTAGACATCCTGGGACATTTCCAGACCCCCAGAGCAGTCTCCTGCAGTACTTATAGTTGTAGTTACCTTGTTTTACCTTAGTCTTGATATATACTTATTATTTGTGTGCTCCTTTGATTGACTGGTACATATTGACTGGCATACTTGATTGGCACACATATTTTTGAGATTGGTACACATTTTATGACTTAAGTTTACTAACTCTGGTCTCATCTTAGAACCCCTGGTTCTTGACTTGACCTTAACTCCAAACCCTCTTTGACTTCTTCAATCTCCAGACTAAGTTCCTGACTCTGGATATTCCCTGTTTTGCATTTTGAATCTCAGAGCATGGTCTGGAGCTCCAGACATCTGAGTACATGTAAATCAAGTCCACCTTATAAGAGCATTGCTTTTCTGGAAAGCCTCTAAATCAGCAGAACCTGATAGGTAGTCCTCAAAAACCTAACAAAAAAAGTTGACAAAATGCAGCTAGAAGCTCTGAAAGGCTCACTCACTAAAAGTGAGGTTGAGAAAGCCATGAAGTCCCTTTCAAGCAGCAGGGCAGCAGAATTAAATAGTATTTTGCAGGAAATCTAGAAAAAATTAAATGATAGATTTGAAGAAATAGAGAAAGAGGGCTAAAAAGGCTTTAACATCATAAAAGCACTGACATACATCTTCAATGACATAGTAGTAATAGGCTTCTACTCAGGCTGATGGCATCAAGAGACACTACAGGCCTACCAACACTTGACATACTGGAGACTCTAGTAACCTTCTTAGATACAGATCATTTCTGGCTTTGACATTCCATTACAAGCTTTACTTATTAGTCTTAACCACCATTTATCAGTTCTTCAGCACACACTATCCATTGACTTCAAAGATTTAAAAGGCTCAGAACTCATAGCACTAGCACAATGATAGGGAGGTAACTCTGACCAAACTCTAATTAATTCTAAAAGAGGTTAGCATTAGGTGCTGCTATTTGTCAAGGCACCTCAATCAGAAGTATAAAGAATCAATGATGACAGAACAGGATATACTCAAGCCTGACATTTCAACCTATCAGAAAATAATACAATGTTTAGCGCTAACATTAGCGCTCATGGCATCTGTCAAGAATTTTCTGACTATACTCTAGAATGGCCTGACCAATTAGATTTACATTAAAAAGTGAGCAGACTTATATAATTCTAAGTAGTTTTAGAGTTGCCATAGCCAATAAGTTGTAATACTATTAATCACCATCATTCATATGCTGCAGATTGCCATTGACAAGTTGCCATTAGCTGTAACTACAAGGAGAGGTGCTAATTGGTAGCACTGCAAATAGACTTATCTTGAAAATACAGTAGCACATAATATAAAAAATAGCTACTTCACATGTATATAACAATAAATCATAACTTATTGAGCACCTAGTTATACTTAGCATTTAAATTACACTAGCTTAACCTGACTTTGTCACTAAGTTGAGCACTAGCCTCATCTTTAACCTGTGGGCACATTATGTTGTGCTATTCTTTCTCTTTCCAATATCTTTGTCTATGCTATAGCACTTACAGTTTGCTAGATAGCATCCAAGGCACTATTATTTAGCATATTGTCTTATCACATTTGTTTGAGCACACTGGGACTCTGTCAGGACTCCTAACACACTATGCATGCTAGACACTGGAGATGGCATTGTATTGCATAATGTCTAGCACACTGAACTACAGTTGACATCATCAGCAGTAAATGAAGTGGATCCAGAGCTGAACTTTGCTGAAGAGTGGCTGTGCTCTATATACAAGAAAGGAAACCACAAAAATATTGGAAACTACAGACTGATCACAGACTATAAGGTATTTACAAAAGCCTTGTCTATGAGAATAAGTAAAGTAACTCCAGACATAATACATAGAGATCAAGCTGGATTTATGACAGAGTGACAGATAAATGACCAAACAGAGCTGGCATATCTGATAATCAGAAGGTGCAATAAGAAATAGAAGAATGAGATGATAGTTTGCCTCAATCAAGAGAAGATGTACAATAGAATACTGCATTCATTCCTGTGGAAATCACTCTACAAATTTGGATTCTCAGAAGAATTGGTAGCATCAATTAAAGTGCTATACAAAGGTGCTATTGTTCAATATATCAATTAAATCTCTAGTGCAAATACTAAGAAACTCGGACCTAAAAGGATTCAAACTGAAGAGAGAGGCTGAAGGACAGATTGGGACACTATTTGTAGATAATACAATGATATATTTGTCAGAAGAGAACAGCTTTCAAGCTTTAGAAAAGATACTAAAAACATGGTGCAAAGCCTCAGAAGCAAAATTTAACATATTCAAGATGGTAATTGTGCTAATAAGTACAATAGAACATTAAAACATCCTCATAATTATGAGAAGACCAAATTCAGAAGCAGAGACTATCCTAGAAAATATACAAATAGCTGGAGAGGATGAGGCAGTAAGACTACTAGGAGCATTCATTGGAAATAGTATAGACAATTAGAGAATATAGACTTTACCATAGAAGCTGTGGCAAAGAACCTAGAACACTAGTCAAAGAACAAGCCCACAATAGAAGAAAAGAGACTTATAGTGAATATGATTGTGGAGGTTCACACCCAATACAGAACAAGTATACAAGGCATGCCAAAGCAAGTAGAGGATGAGTTGTCAAAGATGATTAAAAATATCATTTAAGATATAGATACCAAGCCTATGATAGAACTAAACACTCTACAACTTTCATACAACAAGAAGAGAAGGAAGCTCTTCAACTTAAGTATTAGAAACAATGCAATCAAGCTTATGAAAACAAAAAGATACATTAACTTAGGCCCTGATTGCTTAAAATGAGCCATAGTAGCAGATGATCTGATTAGTGACAGAATGACTAGCAAATGGTGGATCCTCAGTGAGATGGCCTTCTACAACATCTTTTTTCAATTCCTAGACATTGATGCCTGCACAAGGAAAGGCAGACTTCCAGCATTCCTATAAAGAATGATAAGGATGGCAAGGAAGTATAATGTGAGATTTTACTTACTTACTATAGATGACAACATAAAACCACAATTGCTAATTTGGTACCATCTAGAACTGATAAATACAAAAACATCAGATAGAACTCTTAGCAGGCAATTTGCATGAAGACATATTACAGTATAAAAACAATAGGAGAGGCCTGGAAACTGGCAAAAAAAACAGACTTCATATACAATAAACAACATAGAAGAAGAAGAAACTGCACCTGCAGCTTGTGCAGAGAAATGAGAAGGAAAGGCTGCAAGAGCCTGCAGAGGTGTGGAACTTTTGCCCACTTCCTAGTAGAAAAACTGAGAAAAAATTGAAACTTTAAAGAGCTTGTGGAAAACAGAACCCTGGCATTAAAGACAGAGAAAATCCATCAGGAAGTGGGAGGAACACTTTTCTGACTCAACCTAATGATAAATGGCTCTTTGAAGAACAGCTTTAGAGTTTTTGCTAGGGCCTAAACCACAAATGATGCAAATAATGTAGACTAATCCAGGATAAATAGAGATCATATGATACTAATAGAAATATATACTAATGGCTCATACAAAGGAAACAGCACCCATCAACATGATAGCAGGAGCTGGAATATGATATAGTAACAATGATCAGAGAAATGAAGCTATTAGTTACCAACAAATATTAAACAGACAAATGATGCAGACAAGGCTATAGCTATACTACAAGCTAGATAACTACTCTACAGATGCAAGCAGTTAAAATACTCAGCAACTCCAAACTCATAATCAATAGCATGACAGTGCACATGGAAAAAAATAAAGACAATGAATGGATTGGAGCAGCAAATCAAAAACTGATGAGATTTCTAATAGTGCATCTGAAAGCAAGAAAAGATATGATAATTTTTAAAAAGATCAAAGGCCATACGAGGATAAAAGAAAATAGGATGCAGATTTCATGGCAAATAACAGCACAAAGAAATAGGCCCAAGATAATATAAATGTGGACATATCTTCAGGATTTAATCTCTCTAGCACAAAGCTGGCAACAATTATGCAGGCCACATATTATCAAAGCATACTAGAAACACAGCTAACTTTATCATACAGAGGTATAAACATATATTTAGACATGATAAGTTGAGCAGTTCAGAATGAAAATAACAATTGTAGACAAATATAAAAATATATCCCTCAGATAGTCACGATATAGTCTGTGAATGACTTTGTTACCTGTAGACAAGTATAAGAATATATCTACAGGACTTGTAAGTATTGTGTGAAGACAGGTATAAGTAATTGACGTACCTCTCAGATAGTCATGACATAGTCTGTAAATGACTGAGGGGCACGTTTGTATACATAAGTATTTATACTTACTAGTCACAACATAGTCTGTGAATGACTTTGTTATCTGTAAACAAGTATAAGAATATATTTACAGGACTTGTAAGTACTGTGTGAAGACAGGTATAAGTAATTGACATACCTCTCAGACAGTCATGATGTAGTCTGTGAATGGGCATGTTTATATATGTAAGTATTTATACTCAGGAAAATTTTTGATGGGAATAATAAATAAAAAGTGTTGTGCCATGGTGGCGCAACATAACAAATAAAAATATAAGTAAAGTTAAAAATAAAATAAAAATAAAGTATACCATGTAGTGCTGATCAGATGTCATATGCTAACACTTCCTCTGACATCTTGACTGCGCTTAGTTTTCAAGACCCATGAGCTGGACCAGGTATTTGTGGCTAATTTAAGGGAGGAGCTTCATAAAAAGGTCCACAAGTTTTTTGACTGAAGGTATAGGTATAATTTCAAGTTGCCCTTTATATAAGCATTCTCGAATATAGTGGTATTGTATGTCAATGTATTTGGCTTAGGCATGATCTTTGATTGACTCCGCAAAAGCGATTGATAACCTATTATCTGCATGGATGGACACTGAGAACAGTTGAAGTAATTCAACCTCAGACAGGAAATTGAACATCAGCCGACATGAATATTAAACCAATTGGCTATGTTGATGCTGATTTCAGAGGAGACCTGGACACCAAACGATCAATGGGAGGGTATGTGTTTATAATGGCCAGAGGTGCAGTCTCCTAGAGTTCAAAACAACAATCCACTGTAGCACTGAGCACTACCAAAGCAGAATACATGGCGCTGACACATAGTGCCCAACAGGCACTCTGTATTTGAAGTAGACCAGCTTGTATTCCAACATTTTCTTTACATACCCAAGCACATAGAGCAACGCCTTCCAGTGCAAGGGGCTGGAGTTTGATTGGGAACATACAAGCAATCTAACTGCAAATGACAGGTCTGAGTGTGTGGCTATCTGAGCCCACATCAGGGATCTAAGTGCCTCTCTATATGGCTTATCCACCATATATTGCTTCTCTTCTTCAGTGCTTGGGCACATTTTTTCCATGAGATGAATGCTGGTGAAGAGTGGAGTGTGGTGTGGATTGCAGTCGCTATTCCAAAATGCTCTAGCACACAGATCAAATAGGCTGTTAGGGGACTCCTCATTTCTTTCTTTTCTCACTCCTTATCTCTTCACTCTCCCTTCATTCATTCTCTTATTTCTTCTGACATTACTTTATTTTACTGTTTCTATTCTTTCAACACTATCTGTTAGTACTACTCTCAGCCCTTGAGATGCTCTGGTTCTTTAGCTACTATTCAGACAAGTGTGGGCCCTTCAGCACCGCTTCCAGACTGCTTATATAAGCCGGAGTTTGCCTTTCTGACTTCTAAAGTCCGGAGTTTTCCTGCCTTGTTTGCACAGTGATTTGGTTAGTCAATTTTTGAGTTTTTAAGGTTTTGTTGTACTGTACAGTTGTTTTCCACACTCCAGAAGCCCCAGAAGCATCCAACCTGGCATAGGGAATCCCTAGACTTGTTCTCTTTGGATCTCTCTCTGCCAGGTGAGTAGTTATTATGATATTCTCAGTACATATTCTAATACACTTTGGATCTCCCTCTGCCAGCTGTGTGACTGAGCCACAGCCTCTAGAGGTCACCCTTACAGCCCTTTTGAGATAATGAGATTGTGCCTGCTGTAGCGTCATGTTTGATGGCCATTCTGAGAATAAACAATGGGTTCTTCAAGTCTTTTATCTTGTATATGCTTGCTAGTTCCTCCTTTGCTTGTCTCGCTCCTTCCTTTGTTGTGGAGGTCCCAAAGACATTGTTGTTGAAAGTATTTGTGATGGTATGCTCTCCATCTATACTTTTTGCTTAAACGCATGGGTTGGCTCTAGACATGTGATATCCGAAGTCTTTGTAAGCTTTATCCAGGATCCAGAACCAGTCTCTTTCCCCTTGCATCAAGCCGTAAAGCATCTTCAGGAGGACTACCTTCTTCTCCTCCCCTCCTGATAGACCAGGTGGCATGTTGATGATGCCCAATAGTAAGTATATCAGTAGCAGATACAGTTTACAGCTACTGACCTGTGTAAAATTTGTTGGACACGCTAAGATTGAGGAAGTTCCAGGCAGTTTCCAGAGAACAAGTCAGAAAAATGAGTTACACAGCAAGATTTGGTGAAAGTTGGTTGCGATAGTTGGCAAGGATGTGCGGTAAAGAGGATGTGCCAATGATGAAATGCACCTACAAAGGGGTAAGGAGATGAATACAGGTAAGTGTGGCAAGAGGATGCAGAAAGGGAACTAGAGGCTTAGCAACAACTAAGCTGCATGATGCCTGCTATAAGTGCAAGGCATGTAGGTTCCACAAGTGTAACTGCGGCAAGCAGGCTAAGAGGGTTTAGAAAATTGGCGACTATGAACTTAGTCAGCTCAAAAGAAATCTGAACTGTAGGGTAAACTGAGGGGTGTAAACTGGAGTACTCTGTTCTGTTGTAGCTAGTGACAATGGTAAGTATTTATAGTAAGAAGCAAGTTCCCTGCTGCTAAGAGGCTAAGGGTCGCCAAAGGATGGTGAACTGTAAGTAATGTAATTAAATGTCTAATGTAATTAAATGTCTAATGTAATTAAATGTCCTGTATTAAACTAAATGTTGTGAAATGAAGTAAGCAAGCTGTCTGTTTGTCTGAGAGAGGGGTGCCAAGAGACATCAGATGCCAGGGTAAATGTCAGGCTGTCCATCATGAGTAAATGACATTATTCCCAATTTATAAGTGCTGTTGTCGGCTAGCCATGCCATGTGCTGATTGATTGATGCCAACTGTCAATACTTGCCAGTGGTGTGATCCCAGCTGTCATTCCAGCTGCTGCCAGTGCTATCAATGATCAAATCTGTTGCTTGCCATGCATGGCTGTTGGGTAAGGCCTAAAAAGGATAAATCATATGCACCAAGTTTGGAACATGCATAGCAAGATGTCCAGAGCTGATGCTGAGCCTGCCGTTAATGCGCCTAGCCTGTGTGGGGTCCTATCAATGTTCATGTACACCTGAAAGTCAGACACACTATTGAGGTAAGCCAACACAAAATCAACTTGCCAGATCTCTAACCCAAGCATGGCAGAAACAGCAATGCTTTTTCAAAGAAACTCAAGACAGACAACTGCAGCATATGTCTCATTGTAATCCTCCCCCAGAACCTGAGAGTATTTCTTAACCACCAACCACACCTTTCAACACACTATCTGCCCCTCCGCATCGTACTTATTTGCAAAGACCTAGCGGCACCCAATGACTTTTTTTCCTGCCAGCACTTTATCCTCCAGGATCAAGTGCCAGACTTTCCTTTCCTCCATGATGCATAATTCATCCTTGATTGCTGGTTTCCAAAGATCCAGGAGTTTCATGGCCTCAGCTTAAGTTGCAGGCATGTGGAAGTCCCCTTTAGAAGTGGTGTTCAATAGCAGGGCTAGATAGGCATAGGCATCTGTAGCTAACAAGGCCTGCAAATCCTTCCCCTGTAGTCTCATAGAGCACTGTGGTGCTGGTGGCTGATCTATATCAGTTGGTGGTTGTGTGATTTTCAAGGAGTTCTCATCTTCAGGATCAGCATCAGGGATGGTTGTGTTCAGTTTAGTAGGATCAGTAGCCTGTGTCAGTGGTTTGTGAAGTATCAAGGAGCTGTTCACTCTCAGGGCTACTGGCTATCATGGTGTGAGAACACCTGCAGTCTGCATGATAGGAGATGGCTGCACATTATGAGAGGAGAGTAAGTCGTCAGCCTCATCGGCTATTACATGAGTTCTGTGTCCAGATCCTTTATTAAAAATGATGTCATGGAAAGTCAGAATCACCCTGGATGTCCTATCAAACAGGCAATATCCTCCTATGCCAGTGTATCCCACCATGATGCACTTGACTGACTTTGGTTTGAGTTTAGACTTTACAAGCTCCTTTGGTACCTTTGCAAAAGAAATGCACCCAAATAGCCTCAGGTAAGCCATGTCCTGCCTCTTATCTGACCACCTTTCCTCTGGCACTTCTTCATGTCATGCTGATGGTAGGTGATTCCTAGTGTGGATCTGAGTGGCTGCCACTTCTGCCCAAAGCTTCTTCGGCAAGCCACTCTCTGCTAACATGCACTGGACACCCTTGATGATTGTTCAGATGGCTCTCTCAATAAAACAATCTTAGGAGTGTGCATATGGGACAATAGGTCATAATACAATGCCTTGTGTGCTGCAATATTCTTTCCACTTCTTATTTAACTACTCATGGCTGGCATCTATGTAAACTGTCTGTAGCTTGAACCCCATCTGGCATTCCAATTCAATGTGGTAGCTAGTAAATGCTGTAAGGGTGGTCATAGCATCCTTTCAGGTCAAGAAATTTCTGGTAAGCCTCGCAGTATATCTGTCAGCTAGCAGCATCATGTACATTGCACCCCCTAGTGACTTTGTTGTAGCTGAACCCCACAAGTCAATATACATGCACTTGTTTGGCTTACTTTTGATTCCACACTCACCATTTATTGTAGGGTCTTGAGGTGTGCTTCCTGTATATACAGTCATTGCACAGGCCTTTGACTTTCAGACCCCTCTTTATCTCCAAACCATCTACCAAACCTCTTTTGGCCAGTATCCAAATTGAGTCAACCCCTGCATGTCCAAAACAATGGTGCCAGCCATCAATGTCTACTGTTTATGATCATTGCTTGTGGTACATCCATTGTGGTAGAAAGAAGAGGTTTGCTGAAGAATGTAAAACTAAATGGAGGTTTGATGCAAGCTGGAGAATTAACATCGAGAATGGAGGACATGCAAGCAGGTGATTGGGAGAGACGCTTTAGGTCTGCAGAGAAAAATTAAGGTGGATAAATTAGGAAGTTGGAGGAACAGGAAAAGCGTGAAGGAATTAAGATTTTATCATTATGAGACCAACTAGCAGTCAGAAACAGAATCAGGGAGAGATCAACGATTTGCAGCAATATTGGGATAGATTGTTGATACTGAGAGCATGTAGAATAGGTATAAAAAGTGAGAGAAACTTATGAATAGACAGGTTTTCTATACCCCACATTTTCTAGTCTTGAGCTAAGTTTATCTCATGCATCTTGTTATACTGTCTCATTGTTGTCTTGTCTAGTTTGGTATAATTCTGGCTTGATCAATGTCTGATTTGATGTCAAACATTGTGTGCTTGCTGTCTGCAGCAGCATACTTGGATTCTTTCAGCTTCTTGGTGTTCTGTACTTCTTAATCTTGGCTCTGTCTTGTTGGTCTTGGCTTTGCTTTTGCCTGTCCTGGCTTAGTTCTCGGATTGATTGCTTGGCTTGGCTTCTCTGTCTTAGTCTCGGCTCTGTTCTTGGCTTGTCAGCTCCTTGGTATCTTGATGTCTCAATTATCTTCTGCTAGTTGACCTCTTTGATTGTCTTTGCTCTGCTTTTGCTCTCCCTTCTTGGTGCTATTCTCTCTCTCTCTGACTACTGGATCACTCTTGGTCTCTCTGGTGCCTGCCTTCTTCTGTTCTATGGATTTCTTCATATTATGACAAACGTTACCCTATGTCTATAGCGCATATACACAATCTACTGTCTATTTTGAACTCTACTCTTACCCTCTGCTTTTGACTCTTTCAACTTTATTTCTGATTCTTTAGCTCACCCAACTCACGTCCACACCATCTTATCCAGTGCATCTAATCAGTACATCCCACTCAAGCCTTTCCCAACTAATATCTCTTGTCTCTTAGGGTCTTTGAACATGACCTGGCTCTTCTCAAATATGACAGAGAACTCTGCTCAGTCAAACTTTCCTATGGAGATGAGGTTTGCAGCTAGGTCCAGGGTGTGTAATGCATTGACAAAAATTAACTCCGTAGTCATTCCATTTATGGTAACCAGCTTTTTGACAGTATTCTGACCTATAATATAGAAGGTCCTTTCTCTCTCTTGGGACTGTGAGTTTCATATACTCTGAGAATGCTGCACGATCTACAAAGCAGTAATTGCTTGCTCTGGAGTCTGCAAAAGTCAGGGTGATTTGCATGTCATCCGATATAATTGCTAGCACATATGTGGTCTGAGTTGTTGGTGTTTGGGACATATCTGTGAGGTTTGCTGTAGGTAGGGCTTTAGCAGTGAGCGATGCTAGTGCCTGCTCACAGTTCCTGAAGTTCAATGGGAATTGTCCTTTGTTTCTCCCACTTCTCTAGTAGCACTTCTCTATCATGTATTCTGACCTCTTGCAATTAGAATTTGTGCATACCATTTTAGGCTTTTGAGTTGTCGTAGCTTGTAAGGCTGTGACTGATAGGATCATTGTTCTTTGCATCCTCAAGCATTCCCAGTGAATCAGTAACCCTGAAATTAAATCTGCTGACATTTTAGTGGAATATAGGCTTGTGACAATGATATTCCAGGATTCTGGCAGGGACATCATAACAATGGATCAGAATGTGGTGTCAGGAATGTTTGTTCCCTTCTCAGTGGTGTTCTTCCATTTGATTTGTAAGTCTGTGAGGTGAGCTATGAGGTCTCCACCATCTGCAAGTCTCATTCTACAAAGTGCATTTTCCATTCCCATGGCTGCCAATTCCAATATTGTGCTGTATGCTTTTGTCAAGGAGTCCCATGCTTCTGCTGCACATTTCTCCATCTTAATGCTAAGTCCCACAGAGTTCTTGCAATTGTATATTATAAGTGCAAGGGCCTATGCATCATGGACATCCCATTCCTTGAAGGAGGATGTGCAGAAGTTTCATGTGGTAGCTTTGACTGTACTCTTTTCAGTTGTGTTGTTAACAGCAGGGGCTAGTTTTACTTCCTCCTTGTCTTTGTGTGTAATGCGTAATGCTTTTAGGTGTTGTGGCAGTCAGCTTTGGGATGCTGCCATCAAGATATTCCTTTGCTCCTCATACACAGGCTGCAATCAGCACCCTGCTTTTAAATTGTATGAAGTTGGTTCTGTCAAAGTGTTGTTCCTCTGGAAATATCAGGAGACCATTAGATGTGGAGTTTTGAGACATTTTAGTGTCCACTGCATGTGAGTCGTCAAGAAGCAAAAGTTTTCTGTGCAAAAATGGGGGCCTATAACTTGTAGACAAGTATAAGAATATATCTACAGGACTTGTAAGTACTGTGTGAAGACAGATATAAGTAATTGACGTACCCCTCAGATAGTTACAACATAGTCTGTGAACAACTGAGGGGTACATTTGTGTATGTAAGTATTTATACTCAGGAAACTTTTTGATTAAAATAATAAATAAAAAGCATTTGTGCGGTGGTGGTGCAATATAATGAATAAAAATATAAGTAAAGTTAAAAATAAAATAAAAATAAAATATACTGTGTAGTCCTGACCAGATGTCATACACTAACAACAATGCCTTCACAAATGAACAGATATGGGAATTCTTAAGAAACAAAGCCCTACCAAGGGAGACAAGAGCCTTTCTTTGAAGAACAATGCACAATACTTATAAAATCAGAAAATACTGAAAGAACATTGAAATCTTTGAAGGAAGAGCAGTATGCCTACAATGTAACAATATACAGAAATCTATAGAATATATTCTGATAAATTGCAGAGTCTCAGAACAGGAGACAATATAGAAGCTGGTTAGAAAAATACATAAAAAAAAGCATAACTCTGAAAAAGCCATTACTAAGTAAGCAGCTAAAATGTGCAATAATTAAAAAAAGCAGCAGAAATGAGCAAGAAGTGGGCCATCAGATTCTCAATAATAGAAGCATCAATGATTGTATGAAAAGCTAGATGCAACTAGAGAATCTTCTGGGAGGCTGATCTATTGAAGATTCCAACAAAGACAGAAATTAGTAATAGACTAAAGTAGGCACTGATTTAAAGAATAAAACTAGACTGCCTAGCAACGTGGAAGGAATCAGTGAGGCTGGAGGGCTTTCAGATACATCAGGTGGTGTGCTTATAATTGTAGGTGTCAAAGTGTTCACAGGAGCTGTATTGGGCTCTTCCATGGATAGACATGCAAATTGATTTGCACTAAGCAGCAGGGGCATGCTCTTCACCTGTTGCTCTAAAAATTCTCCAGGCACCCTTCTCCCAGTGCATCTGCACTCTGCTTCTGCTTCAGGGTCTCCAATATCGCAATATCTGGAGAAGGCGCTCTGGCTGCATCTTTAGCCGCCAGGAGCTGCAGGAGCAGCTCTTTCTGCTCCTCTGAGGCAAGGTAGCGCACTTCAAGGCCAAGCAGGCAACAGCATGCAAAGTAGCCAGAGGTGCCACAGCGCTGGCATAAAAAAAGGAGGAGTCCATGTCTATAGGGGCCTCAGAGAGCAGTGTTGGCACTGCAGAGGGAGCAGGAAGGAGTGAACACAGCTGCTCTGAGATGGGGAAAGGAGACTGTAACGCCAGGCTTTGTTAAGCAGTAGTGTGACACGAGAAAGTGGTTAGAGTTCAAATACTAGCCAAAATTAACCAGAATAAACTCTGTTCTCTCTTGTAGCTAATTGTAGTATTTATAGTAAGGTTATTTGTACAAAACAAATAAGAAATTGAGTCAAGTAAAATTGTAAGTAAATTTTATCAACCAGCATGGGAAATGTGAAGTGTCAATGAAAATAGTTTTAAGTAATCAGAAGTAATTGAATTGACCTTGTGGCAGTGTTTGAGGCTAGATTGTGGCTGTGCCCAAGGTCGAGAACAAGTCTAAACTCACGTCATCACATACGTCCTTCTGGAACCTGCAAGGTTTTATTAGATATTCAAATTGTTCATGGCCCCTGAGAATGGGGTCATGGGTTGAGATCCAGTAGTATCAGCAAATCTCTCCAACTGGCTAGCAGGGCAGGAACTGTAAGGTGTACCATGACAGCTGCTTCGGCCTCAAGACCTCAACTTGCTGAGCTTGGCCTGAGCAAGTACCAACTCCTGGAATGCATTCACATGTTTGTCAAGGAGGTCATTGCTAAACTGTCCAGTCATACTGTCACAAAACTTGTCAAGGACATACTGTAAGTTCTTGATCTCGTAGTTGGTCAGCATATTGACCAGAAGCTCCTTGGGTCCCTGATGGCATGAGTAGTTTTGTGCAGGCCACTGCCAGATCCTTGCAGATTTATTATAGGTGATGATTGACCAGAAGCAGGTGCCATCAAGATTTATAGCCTCTGCCCAATCCTCGAAACCGGTAGGGACGTTGATCTCATCATCGACGGTATTTATGACTACTCCGTAGGTGTTTTCCTGCATTCTGGCATAAATTTGCAACATGGTCAGGATCTCAGATATAATAGGATTCTCAAGGTAGCATATCATCAAGTCAAACACAAGATATTTCTTCATCATGTATTCTGGCACCTCTACTGTTAATTGGTTGTCTGATCGTATGTAATAAAAGTCCTCTCCTTGGTGCTGGAACAGATTCTTGTTGCCTGCAGCCTGCTCAGCAAGAGGTCCAGGTGTGTTAAAACCCTGCCCACTTGCATGGAGTCCTCAGAGAGCTGACATGGCTTCTTGGACCCCTACTTTGGCCCCTGTCACTAGCTTTGATGCTGTAATTTCAGTGACTTGTGTTTTGGGGTCCTCATCCATTTGATCAGGGTTGGCGTTGGAGGTACTGCATTTAGCTCTTTGAATGAGTGAGACAGAAAAGTTTCAATGCCACTTATGTCTATTTTTCCTAAATATACCTGCAGGTCTTCTCTTAGAGTGGAGCCTAAACCCTTCCTCAGATCTGAGATGTTGCTGATGCTATATGCCTTGAGGTATTCCTCGAGCACCTTCAAATTGCTAATTTGATAATACTGCATCCAAGATTTATTTCCAGATTTCCATAGTATCTTGAATATCACATTTTTACCGGTGCCATCATGAGTCAATACTTTATCTACTGCCCATTCCTTTTTCTCATTGCCAAGCTCAAAGACTTGGTCTTTTGTTTGACTCAGAAATAATCTGTCATTATTGGCTATGTGAATTCTTAGCAACGAGGCATGGAAAATATCATATATTCCTCTCTGTTTCAAGGTATGTGGTAATTTAATCCTGAAGGATTCATTTTTTAATGCTTCGATTATCCTATAAGGCCTGATATATTTAGGGTACAGTTTACAAGCTAGCCCTTTGTCAATAGAGATGATATATATACATAATCTCCTTCTACAAAGTTTATTTCCCTATGCTTCCTATTGGCGTCTCATACTTGCTTGATTCTGGTGCCTATGATGTGATCATGGGCTGCTATAATAGCTAACTTCATGGTTTTGGCAAACTTCTTTACACTGGCATATTCTCTTTCTGATGGTTTATTCCCATTCCAGACAAAAGATCTCAGCATTCTTCCCGAGTTCAGAAAAAATAGTGTGTATCTGGTGCTTTTAGATCAGGCATTGTTGATTGCAAATTTAATAGCAGGTAATTTCTGTACCCAGTCGGTTTGATTCTTTCCAATACAGGACCTGAGCATTTGTCCAATTGTTCTATTTGCCCATTCCATTGCTCCATTTGTTTGGAAATGGTAAGCACTTGACATTTTCAACTTGGTTTCTATCAGCTCATTCAATCTTTGCCAGAACTTACTGGTGAACCATTTGTCCCTATCACTTATAATTGCTTGGGGTAAGCCATGGTATTTATAAACTTCTGTAAAAACTAATTCAGCTATTTCTTGAGCCTTATAGCTACTGCTGTAGTACTTGGGGGCAAGTATTACTGTAGTTCTGGGGCTTATTGGTAACTCAGAAAGTTCCCTCTAATCCACACTGTTGCTTGATGATAAACTTGATGTATTGGGTGCTTACCAGAATATCAAATACTCTGGTGGGCAGTAGAAGGTTCTCAGTCAACTCCAGCCTAAGCAGTTCACTCCCTGGGAACTACCGAGCCTTTGTTTTCCAATAGACTTCCAAAAAGAGGTTCAATAAACTCTAGCCTAGATGATTCACTCCCTGGGAACCACTGAGCCTTTGCCTATCAAATGCCTGTCTATTCTCTACTAAACTTGGGCTATTTATACTGTTTTTCTGGTGCACAGACCACTATCTACACATGACTCTTTGTTGTCAACTTCCCAGCCTCCAGAACATATTTGATAGTCCAATTTTCCTTTTGGGAGGCATGTTTCGGTGCCACCAGTTCCACCATTCCTCCGGATGTCTCTGATTGCCACTTCTCCATTTGCTTCAGCTCCATTTAGCACGATCCCATTCATAGATCCTTCTTTCCCCTTTTAGCACTTCCCTGCATTCCATGCTTCTTTTCCTTTCCCCTTTCAGTCATGTCAAATTGGGCATTGTCAAATCTGATCTTGATCTAGATTATCACAAATTGATCTCATTTTGTCACTTCTGCCAGCTCCCATGCTTCCCCTCCCCATTACAGTGGTTGGACTATTGTTGAGTGGATAGCTTGAGCTGGTCCCTGCTCTTTGTTCTGTACTGTCTGTGTATTTATTGGGGTGTTTTTGGAGATATAATTTGTTGAGACTGCTACCAGGAGGCTTACAGTTTTCAGCCTTATAATTAAATGTTTATTTTGACTTCTGGTGCATGTTGTGTCCCTGACTGCTGGTACAGCATTGTATCACTGCGGCTAGAAATGAGATGAACCGTAGCAGAATGTAGGCCTATTATAACTGTTATCATATCAAATTTTGCATCTCAATTTCTGCTTTCTGGAAGAGGCCCTATGAAATCGATTCCGATTGATTCCTAGAGCGTGCAGGGTATATCTAATGGGTTTAGCAGTCCATAGGGCTTCTGATTGTTTAGTTTGGACTTTTTGCACGTTATACAGGTGTCACAAAACTTTTTTATATCATTTGCCATTGACTTCTACCAGGCATAATTCCGTAGGCAGTCATATGTCTTCTTGTAGCCCAAATGCGCAATTAATGAATGAGCATAACTAATAATGACAGTTCTGATACTTCTATTATCTATCATGCCATCAGAAATACAAATAATATTCCTTTTTCCTTCCTTCAAATAAACCAGTCCTTGCTCCTGATCAACTCTGAAATTTTTATATGCCTCTGGTTTTTCAAGTATTTTCTTAAAGATTTGGTCTTCACCATAATTTCTTTTTATAATGCCTATCATATCAATTCCCAATAACATGGTTATTTTATCTAATTTGTCATTATTTGCTTCTGACTAGCAATGTCTATCATTATTTCTCTTTGTTTCATCTCTTTTGTCCTTTCTCCTGCCCTTCATTTCTTATTTACAGGAAACTGCCATTGTTTCCAATTCTAGTGTTAGGCTCCCACTGCTCTTCCTCTGGGCCATGCTCCGGGTTACAATATTGAGTTCTAGTTTTCTACAATCTTGGAAGCCTTCTTCATTTCCTGTCAAGATTGAGGCAGTTGTCCTGCATTGTACGAGGATATTGCCAGTGAATTCATCATGTTCTATGTACTCAGTGCTCGAGCAAACTGTGTCAGGTAGTTCATTGGAATAAATTCTGGATAGAGCATTGAATAGTATGTTGTCTGTATCAGGTACATAGTGTATTTCAAAATCAAATTTTGATAGTTTTTCTACCCATCGAGTCTGCTGAGCTGACAGATCTCACTGTTTAAGCAAGTAGACCAGGCCTTTATGATCAGTAAACTACTGGAATCTTACACTCTGCAAGATGTCCCGGTATTGCAGCATTGTCTCAATTCCAGCCAATAGTTCTATTTTGTGAGTAGGATAATTCTGTTAAATAGGGCTTAGTTTTACTGAATAGAAGGCAATGACCTTTGCTTTCCTCCATTTGTGGCCCTGACTAATGACTCCACCAACACCTGTAACACAGCCATTGGTTATCACGTTGATGGGTTCAGCGCCATCACCGTAACACAGAGGAACTCAATGGTATTCCTTGCATTTTTGTGCTAACGTCTTTACTTCATCAAAGGCTCGTTGTTGAGTGTGAGTCTATATAAAAGGTATGCTATTACTGGTCAAAGTATGTAATATTCCCATAGGTACCCTGACTCGATTGATATTATCTGCCAGGTAACCTGCTGCCCCCAGGAAGGCTTATAGTAGGTCCTGATTGGTAGGGGTTTTCCAGCATACTAATGCATTTATCTTGTCAGGGTCCATCTGGATACCATCATCATCAACAATTTGACTGAAAATCTTAATACTGTTGGCCAGCAGTTTCATTGTTGATTTACTCAGATATAGTTTTTCCTGTTTTAATATGTCTATCACAATCCTAACATGTTTAATGTGTTTGTCCAAGCTGTCAGAATAGATAATTATGTCATCTAAATAAATATCCACCCATCTTTCAATGTACTCAGAAAATAAATAGTTCATTAATGCTTGGTAGGTAGCGGGAGCATTGCAGTCTCCCTGCTGTATGACATAGCTTACCATGGTTCCACTTGAAGTGTTCATGGTGGTACATCTTACATGTTCAGGTACAACACAAATCTGTTTGTATATGTCTTGCCCATCAATTAAAGACCTATATTTAGCTTGTGATGCTCTCCAAAGGATTCCTTCCATATCTGGTAATAGCAAACTCATTTAATCTCCATTTTCTGTCCACTGGGGTAGTAATGCCTCTGGGCATCAGGAAGGATGCCAAGTATAGATTTTATTCTCATCAATCAGCGGAATTTCATGATTGATAACCTGTAGAGGTGGCAATGGTGCGTCTGCCACTTGCAGCTTTCTTAATTTGGTTGTTGTACAAGTTCATTGTACAGGAGGCTAATTTCTAGACCCCAGATTCTTTCATTGGTATGGACACATTACTTCCAATCATTACTTGGGCTGGGTTAAGTCCGACCATGACTTGGTGCTGGAAGAACCAAGGGGTATCTAATATGAGGTCATAGCCTGATAAGTTTATCACATTAAATTTTTGCATTTCATTAATGTCCTGATATTCTATTGTAGCTTCTACAGAATAATTGATCTTTGACCTCAAACCTTGTGCTGCCATTTGAATGTTGAGAGGAGTTACTAGATCACTCCTTTTCAATCTAAGCTGTCTGACTAGCATTGTTGACATGAAGTCCCCAAGCGACCCTGAGTCAAGCAAGGCCCTAACCAAATGTCCTTCAATCATTACCTCAATCACTACAGAGTCAGGTATTAGCTGAGAGGGTCTTTCAGAATGGAGGTATTTTGTTCCAGAGATGACCTAGTATTGGTGCTGTTCTTGCAGGAGTCTTTGCTGGGCTTTACTGCACATATGGTCAGCTCAGGGTTTTCCTTATTATACTCTTCCAAGTCCTTCAACAGCCTATTTATAAGGTTAGCAAATTTGTTTGGCCAAGATAGGTCCATTACCAATCCTTCCATCTTGTCAAATTCCAAATCATGATGGTGGTTTCAGAACTCCATTCTAGAATTCTGAGCTTTTTGAGCTTCCTGCCATAGCTGGGTGCAGTACCATTTCCTGATATTGAATCCATTCCTTCCACCACTTTGGCTTGAACTAGGGTCCTGGTGGCCAGGCATGTATCTAAGATGTGGTAAAACGAGGATTTTAAATCTATTCCTCCAGCTTTTTTTATATGGAATTTTTTTAGGTTTTGAGACTGGTTTTTTGACCAAAATTTATTATGACCCTTTTCCAATATCCAGGCCATGTGATTGGCATACGGCAACTTAATAGGCCTCAGCCATTTCCATCACTTACTTTTGCTGATATCTTGTTCCCAGCATAAAGCCTGATCTCTGGCATATTTTAAAGCTACTGACTTACTGTTATTAGTGATCCACTGGTCATATATTATGACCCCATCTCTGCCTATGAGTAAGTTGTACAGTACATATTCACTATCTGATATGCAATAAGTTATAAAGTGTAACCCATTGTTATATAGCAGGTAGTTCTCGTCTCCTAGGTAGAGTTGCTGGAATTCCAACAAGAATAATGCCCTGGCCTTATACAGGTCACTCATTAATTCTGTCTCTTCTGGATTTTCTAATCCAATGTCTTTACATGTTACCTTTTCTAGATTGCTTAGCTTCTTCCTAACTGGGGGGTTTCTTATCTGTTTTTGAGTACAACTTCTGTGGAGTGTCTTGTGAATCTCTATGCCACCAAACCATATAGCTGTGATTTGTATATGCAATCCCGAGCTTTGTAGTTTAGTCTGCCTAGCTTCATGCAGGTCCTCAGTTTCCATAATGCTGAAACTCACATTGTTACTTCTAACTCCCAGTGGCCCCGATCCTGAAGAGTAGACTTTGTCATTATCTGGGCAATCATTAGAGATATGTCTCTTTTCTCCACATCAGAAGCACTTTCCTTCTGATTTGTATTTTTTACTTTCATGTTCACTTAGTTTCAGCATTTTATATTGCTTATCCTTATTGTTTTTAGCTAATGGATAAGTTTTTTCAAACTTCTTTCCATGTCGGGACTTATGCCTCAGATCATGTCTGGGGCCTGATCTCTTTATGTCACTTTTGGACCCTCCCTCTTTTGTCCCGTTTGACTGTTTGGGTTTAGTGTAATGGTTGGTATTACCCCTCTTATTATCATGATGACTGTCATCTAATCCCATTTCTCTTGCTATTTTGTACATCTCTGCAGCATCCACTATTTTGCCCTACTTAGAGCATTCAGAGTCAAATTGGTTTTTGAATAATTTCTCTTGCAAGTGAGGTTGAAGTCCGTTCCAGAGTTTTTGAACCTTCGGCATAGGATCTTACCCTGAGATGTCCTTGTTTAAACATATCTAGCTTCTGCTGTTCTTTTAGCCAGAAATTGGGCAGGAAGCAGTAGTTGAAAAGCCTCTTCAGAAACTTTAGTAAGTCCCATTTGTATTCTTATAACAATACTTCATTCAAATAAAACTTATAAGCATCTCCCATCAGGTAATAGGATATTTCCTGGACCTGATCTTCCTTCAGAATTCCTTCCTTGTCACAGTAGGCAACACTCTGAGATACAAATTTGAAGTACTTATGTGAGTCAGCCTTCTCATCATATTTTTTGGGGAAAGTGGGCTTGATTGTACCATATCTCCCTTTTCTAGGTCAGTTCTCATCTTTCTCCGAGTTGGATTGTGTGTCAGTTGGATTTCATTTTTGTGCTGTTTAGTGATTAATGTCTGAATTATTATGTTCAGGAGATCTATTGTCGCTATCACTATTATCAGAAGACTCACTGGGGTCCTCAGGAGGCCACTAGGCATTGTTCGCATTAAGCTTCTGGAATGCTTGCCCAAGGAAGGTGTCAGCGTCCACCTGTTCACTGGGATGCAAATTTGATTTTCTTCCTCTAGGTTTTTTATTTCGTTTGAGTACTTTATCAATCATATTTTCGATTTTGTGAGACATGGGTTCTACAGATTTTTGGTTTATTTGTTCCAAAGCTTCCTGCTTATCTCAAGCCTTAGTAACTTCCTTGTCTTCTTCTACTATAAATTGATAGATTTGTTGTTTTTCCCTTTTGGTTAAATTGAGCTTGTTAATTTTTTCAGCCGTTTGATTCTTAACAGCTTCTATCATGCTGTTAGATGCTTTTAGGGTCAATACAGCTTCTTCTTTCAACCTTTCTCAGTTATTCTTCTTCAGGGTTATTTTGCTTTTGTATTCTGTTCACACGTCCACGATCCCAGATTCTGTGGCCCAGTCAGTAACTGGCCTAAGCTCAAATGTCTCTGAGGCTTCGGTGTAAATACTTGTATTGCCTATGTTACTAAAGTTTTCCTGTTTTACATTCTTTGCAAATCCAAATTGCTTTTTAGTGTGGAGCGATTCATTGGCTTCAGAGTCAGACCCTGCCAACTCTCCTATTTCATCAGCTAAGGATCTGCCCTTAGCCTTTTTATTGTCAACGTCGGTTCTTGTTGCCATGAAGGCCTAGTTTTAATTCTTCAGATAGAATCAAGAGTAATACTCATGTGTTTTGGGTGGTCTCGGTTGATCAGACCAAAGTCGTTCCAGCTAACATGGAGTGCAGGGGGTTTTCAAGTTGTAGAGTGTGGTAGGTTAAAAATATGTAATGCCAGGCTTTGTTAAAGCAGTGACGTGACATGAGAAAGTGATTAGAGTTCAAATACTAGCCAAAATTAACCAGAATAAACTCTGTTCTTTCTTGTAGCTAATTGTAGTATTTATAGTAAGGTTATTTGTACAAAACAAATTAAGAATTGAGTCAAGTAAAATTGTAAGTAAATTTTATCAACCGGCATGGGGAATGTGAAGTGCCAATGAAAATAGTTTTAAGTAATCAGAAGTAATTGAATTGACCTTGTGGCAGTGTTTGAGGCTAGATTGTGGCTGTGCCTGAGATTAAAAATAAGTCTAGACTCACATTGTCACAGAGACCAGAGAGCACGGTGCTATTGCTGAGGCCAGAGCTTGTTGCAGGCTGTGCTTGAGTTCTATGAGCTGCTACTGGTCTCAGGCCACTCGGTATCAAGAGTTGATGTCATTGTTGGCTGGGCATCCTTCTGTAAGATTGTTGATACACTCCATCAAAGTTGATTAGAGCCTTTCTCGGAAGATAAGGCAGAGTTGCAGGCTATCAAAGTATCCAGCCTGCTTGACTAGTGCACAGAAAAAGTCAATGTATTTATCTAATGAGCACTTTCCTTGTCTGTACTAGTCCCTGTCTTAAAGAACCAGCACGGCTGTTTTGGCTAAATTCCAGGAGAAGAACTTGTCCCAGAACTCCTGCTTAAATGTGGCCTAGCTTGCAAACCCTGTGACTCCTCTGGGGTGTCAGAAAACCCTCAGTATGTAGGTAGCTGCTTTCCCAGACTTCATGTAGGAGAGAACACATGCAATTTTCAGATCATCAGAGACAAAGTCGTCTCTGCAGAGCTGGATATAGGTGAGGCATAACTGTAGAAATCATTCTCCAGTTACACAGTTGCTATCATAGGCGTCCAGAATTGCTGGTTGGAAAAGGAGCATGCATGGGGCACCTTGGGCCGCTGGAGGACCCAGAGCAGGTGGCTGAGCAGCGGAGGGCAGTTCTGCTGCTGAAGTTGCTGTAGCAACTAAGAGAGTGGAGTTTAGAAGCTCCTGCTCTGGAGTTCTCTGGAGCTCTAAAAAAGAAAATTGTAACTGAAAAAGGAGGCAGAAAAGAAGAATTGAGGAGGAGTTCCCTGACAATCACAGAGCTCAAAAATGCAATTTTGTGCAGCCAATTTAAGTTTGCAGCTTCCTAAAAGTCCAAAGTCTGAGATAAAAAATTGCGGAAAGCAAAGATTTAAGATGATTACTCAACACTTGTGCAGAGTTTGAAGCTCAGCTTTAATGCTGGAGTTCCAAGGATTAATCTCACCTTTACTCTCAAAAATAAAAGTTCTATTCATCAGTTGTCTGAACAATTTGATAATATTGTCAATGCAGAGTTCAAAAAAGGCCATTACTTGAATCTCTTTACTAAGAAACAAATCAAACAAACAATCAGCTCATTTCAAACATCCTCTCTACATATCATTCCAAAGCCCAACAAGCTGGGAAAGTTCTGACATATCCAGGACCTATCATTTCCACACAAGAACCAACTTTTAAGTAGCATACAAGCAATTAATCTTGCCATCAATTCTGCGCAATTTTCTTGCACCTGAGGCACTTTTAATAGCACATACCTGCTTGTTGCCAGATTACCACCAGGCTTCCAAGCAGCAATCAGAAATGTCAAGGAAGCATACAGAACAATGCCAATAGAGCCAAGTCAATGGCCAGGCTTTATCGTTAAGCTTCAAGAACCTGATTCATTTGCCATTGATACAATGAACTGCTTCAGGCTTAGTTCAGGATGCAGAATTTACAGAACAGTAGGTAATGCCAGAGCACAGATCATGCGAGCACATAGCATGGGACCAGTATCAAAGTAGGTTGATGACTACATGTTCTTCAGAGTTAAAAAGGAATATGCGTCAAGTTATAACAAAATGCGAGAAAAGTGCAGAAAAGACATCAAAAAGAAAGGTGGAAAAATGCAGAAAGGAGGACAAATTTGGTATCAAGGAAGAAAGATAGTGATGACAAGGCTAAAGAGTATAATAAGGATATGTCAAGCCAAATCTGAGATTTATCCCACACTTCTGAGTGGTTGGAGGAGGACAGCCTATACTCCTATGCTATTCAGAATGTAGATGAAATATCAAAGAAGCTGGGCATTCTATAGGAAAAGAAAAAAGACATCTTCTTTGGACATATAGTGCTATACATCAGCTTTCGATGGGATTTAAAGCACTGAAAAGTCAGCATGTTCAAAGAGAAAAGAGAGAAATACTTCTAGGCATTTGCCAAGTAGGAAAAATTGAAGTTTTACAACCTGGAAGAGGCTCAGCAACTATATGGAAAGCTCCTACATGCTTGCTGCATTATACCTAGAGAAAAAGCATATCTGGCAAGGCTAGAAGTCTTTCTCAAAGTTTTCTATAACCATCCTTTCATGTCATGCACTCCCTCCAAAGGGACCATCAAAGACCTGCTCTGGTGGAAGCAAGTACTTTCTCAGCCAATGGTGAGACCAATTCTGGAGTCAAGACCATACCTTGATATACAAGCCTACTTTGATGCCAGTTCATTGACAAGCATCAGAATTACTATTGGCAAGAGATAGAGAGCGTGGCAACTCAAAGCAGGCTGGCAAGCACAAGGTCAAGACGTTAGCTAGGCAGAGGCAATGGGATTTTGCCTCCTTGTCTCAACAATTGCAGAAGCTCAAGAAAGAGGAGCATAAATCAAGATGTTCAGGGACAACACTGGAGTTGTGGAAGGCTGGTGGGCAGAGAGAAGCTGCAACAAGCAGGTTAACAACATCTTCAAATATGTACTCAAAGTTTGTCAGCATTACAGCATTGAGATATGCACTAAATATATATTGAGCCAGTTTAAACCTGCAGATGGTCCTTTTAGAGGTCAGCACCCTCCAGAAAGCCTCTTGTTGCCTGCTGTTCAAATTCCAGAACAAGCAATTGAGTTCATTGTCAACTACAATCATTCAAGCTATGAGACAAAAAGAGAAAGGCAGCAAGAGCGAAAAACTGTCAAGGAAGAAGGCAAAGAAGATGTTAAGACCTTATGGATGCCTAAAAATTTTGTTGACAAGCATCAGAACAATGAATAGTGGTCTTTCTCAAAGTTCTAGTGAGAAGGTGAATGCTAATAGCACTGGAGAAAAAGCAGAGCCACCTGCTAACAAATGCAAACCAATGTCATATCTCAAAGGGCTCGAGTTCACATCATCTGCATTAAGGCCCCATGTGAAAGTATGTGAAAGGTTGAGGTTATGATTGCTCAGCAAGAGAGAGAGTAACTGCAAGAGGGGGAATCAACATATTCTGTCAGAGAAAGATGTAAAGAATGTCTTCACAATCATGAACCAAGCATGGGCAGAGTCCACAAAAGAAACCTACAAAACAGGTCTTTTACTATTTCATGTCTTTTGTGATTACAGAAGCATACTGGAGGAGGTGCATGCACTGGTTACACAGGAAGTTCTAGAAGCCTTTGTGGCAGCATTGGCAGGAGCATATTCAAAGTCAGTAATTAAGAATTTTGTTGCAGAGATCAGAGCCTAGCATTTGCTTCACAATGCCAAGTGGAGCTTTGATGGGGCAAGGATACAAGCATTATTAAAAGCTGCAGAGAGACTTGCTCCAGCCTCATCAAAGAAAAAGAAGAGGCAGCCATGCACACCAGCATTCTTGCAAGCAATGCATGAACAGTTAAACTTAAATTCAGAACATCCAGATTTATTAAATGTCACAATATTTGCTTGTGCAACGACTTGTTTTTATTTGGCAGCTAGACTTGGAGAGTTTATGATACAAACACTATTGTCTTTTGACCCACTAGTCAATGTAAAACCTGTCAATGTTTCTCAGTTAACAGACAGGACAGGGCTGCAAACAACATTCTTTTTACCCAGGACCAAGATGGCAGTACATGGAGAAACAGTGTTGTGGACAGTACAAAGTGATGTCTCAGACCCAGAGAAAGCTTTAGAAGCTCACTTCCACATCAATAATCCACTGACGAACAGTTTTTTATTTGCATACAAGAATAAAAAAGGAAAATCTATGCCTTTCATAAAGAAAAAAAATTTGAAGGTGCTGTCAAAAAGAGCCAAAGAGGCTAACTTTGAGCTGTTACAAGGGCACGGCATCCAAATTGGCACAACATTGGAGTACTTACTAAAAGAAGTTCCTTTTAAAGTAATGAAGGCAATAGGGCAATGGTCTAGTGACAAATTCTATAGTTACTTGTTGAAGCATGAACAGATTTTAGTGCTATAGCTGCAGCAGATTTCTTCCTTGCATAAGTCAGTTCTGAGGCTCATGCTAGCATTTAAAAAATAAAAAACACAGTTAAGATGAATCTATTCACCTCACTACTGCCTATAGAGAGACATGCTACATGAAAAGAGATATTGCTAGTGGTACTCGTGCGATGCATCATATTCTCCTAAGAAAGTGGAAATTGCAGCTAACTCACTTGTTGATCAGATACATTGTCTGAGAGAAAATAAAAAAAAAATCTAGCCTGTAGCATGAGTTTGGCGTAACTTGTAGTGGGTCTTGCCCATCTCCCATATATTATATTTGTATTGCGATACTAGCAAGTATATACACAAGTTATTACTAAAACAACAAAGCAAGGAAGTCAAAGAGGGCTGGCCTGACAATTACGGGACATGAAAGAGAGCCAGGACATGGTCTTTGAATGAGGTGGCTGTGTGGAGATTATGTAAGCTCAATTTTTTTTCTTAATAGCCACCTACCAGAGGCTTCATCATGTCTTAGTCCTCATTCTCTCTGAGAATAGAAAAGTTTTTCCTACCCATCCACCTAGAGAAGCATCAAGAAAGGCTTTGGCAGCACACCAGTAATAGAGCAAGAATAAGTGCAGAATATAAAGAACTTTCTCCTACAATAAAAGATTGATCTTTTCACCACCACCACCACTATGAGTCATACATTCTGTCCTTGCATGATGCTACATGCAGGCTATTGCAAAGCAGTTCAATACTCAGAGACACGCAGTAAGCAAGAGTGTACAACAAGCGGCACCATAGTATTCTCTGCAATATGAGCCAGAAGAAGGTGAGTTGTGTTCTCAGAGAGAAGTTGAGTTTAGCTCAGATATTTTTCCCTTCCATCTCATCTGAATTGCAGCTAACTTATTTATTGGTCAGATACATTGTCTAAAAGAAAATAAAAAGAAAATCTGGCCTATAGCGTGGATTCAGAGTAATCTGTAGTAAGTCTTGTCCATCTCCTATATATCATATTTGTATTGCGGTACTAGCAAGTATATACACAAGTTATCATTAAAACAACAAAGCAAAAAAGTCAAAAAACTTCAAACTTGAAAACTTGAGTTCACAGAAGGCCAACTCAATTGCCAGCACAACATGTTCTTTGAACAGCAAGAAAGATCACTAGACATTGCAAATAAGATATTTACATCAACATTTAATATGAAGAAAAATAAACAGCACATTCTCATAGATAGAAACTAAATCCATACAGGCTTACAGAGAAAATAATGCAGAAAGGGTTCATAATTATCTAAGACAACATTGTCCAATTTTTAAAGACAAAAATAAATAAAGGAAATATGACAATATAAGTACAATACAATAAAGCAACAAATAAAACTAAAGGAAACTTAAGATATGAACATTACAAGCCTGAAAGATTCCAAGTAGAAGACCTCAAATCTGTTTAGCTATCTTTCCAATCTGGCAAGTGGAAAATTTAAAATACTTTTTATATTAAGATCTATAACTTTTATCAAGCAGTGGTTTAACTTCACAAAAGTGAGTGACAAAGCAACATAGTAAATACAATAATAAACACTCTATAAAATCTAGTATCCAATAAAGAGACTAAGAATAAACTAAAGAGAAAGCTGGAAAACATTTCAAACAAAGGTCAGAATAGAATAGAGGTAGATGCATCAAACAATGGCAACCAAGAATTAAATCAATTAAAAAGTCTTCAATTGATATCTATAGAGGCAACACATTGCTTAATCATATTTGCTTTGTTACATTGTTAATAATGGCCTTGTTGATTTTAATAATCACATATAGTTTTAGCTATGATTCACAGATACTTTTAGTTGCTTTTATAGTAGTACTGTATTAATATATTGCCAAATAAACTGTATTTGTTTACAATGACTTAGACTTCAATATTATAAAAAAACAATTGCAGCTAAAGCAGCAGCTTATATAAACTTTCACTGGAGCAACAGCTTACAGAGTAGCAGCTTATATAGTATTAGCTTATATAATCTGTGAGTCTACATGAGGATTTATTTATATTTTCTTTTAATATGACATCAACTTGATTCACTTTTATACTTCCTTACTTTTAAAGTTTATCAGCTCATTAGTTCAATAATATTTTATTACTATTAACAAGTCAATAGCTATTAATCTAGCATAGGCAAATAACATCATTGTAATATAACAATTTATCTATTCATAATGTAAACAATTGCCAAAGCAAAAATTAAAAATTAAAAAAAAATCATAAAAAATCATAAAAAATCATCACATAACTGAACATATCTAACAGAAAACAGAACAACTTATATATATTATTAAAAATAAAATAAAATAAAATAAGTTTTACTATATATGGTCTAAGCTGCTAATACAAGAGCTTCTGAGAGAGCTAAGTGGTCACAATATTCAAGGCATCTAGATAGACATGATCACTAAGTTTGTACATAGAGACTGGGATCTATTCTTAGTCATAGTCTCAGGCCATGTTGTTCTTTGCCTTAATAAGTGCTGCTTTTGTCTCTTCCTATGCCTTTTGCATTTAATCAACAAACTTATTGATAAACTTATTTTTCAACTATTGCATGCATGGTTTAAATTTTATTTAGAAGTGCTGATCTATGTCAAGGAAGAATAGCAATATCTATATGAATAAATAGACATAGTTGTTGCACTAAAACCCAGTCTCCAGAAAGAGCTTGTCCTAGTCATTGTAATGTTTGTTGCAAAAAAGTCAGAGATACTGTTTCAATTCCTGATTGATATGCTCATTCTGGCTATTGAACTGCAGATAGTAAGTAGACAGTGGAGATGTGAAGCTTCATGTGGAGGAATTGATAGAGCTCCTAGAGAATTTTGTGATGTTTTAAGAACTTCTGTCAAACACATGCATTGTAGAGGCCATAATGCTTCTAAATATTTTTTTAGTACAGGTTACAGGTTGGCAGCATTCATTGCAGAGCATATTGTGTGAGTTGGAATGAAAAGAGCACACTTACTATAGAAGTCAACAACTACCATAGCAGTATTGTACCCATATGTATCTAGAAGTTCTATAATAAAGTCTATAAAAGCCACATTCTAGTATTCTGTGAATGTTAGCAAGAGATAAAGCTGGTTGAAGAAAACAATATTGAGGCTTAATCCAAAGGCATAGGTCACATGTGCTGGTGTAGAAGCCTATATACTACAACCTCTGCAGCTATTAGTAGTTCTGGGATACTAGTTTTAAGATTTTCTAATAGCCAGAGTGCCCTATAATCTGAAAGTCATAGTACTGTTTAATGATGCATCTATGGAGCTCTGAGAAATTGGAGATGTAAATATGGCCATAGAATGTGAGCAGTCTGTCTTAAAGGTCTTATTTATCAGCCTGTATAGATTTTGCATTAAAAAGACATCTGATGTGCAAAGCAAGTGTAGCCTTAGCCACCACATTCTTGTAGGCTCTGTTCTGGGTTTCTTATCAAATGTCTCAGATAATGTCAACCTCATCTTCTTGGACATAAACTCTCTCAAGTACTCAGATAACAAACAACTCTGAATGTAAGAGACTGATGTTGTCATTATTTTCTTTGCTAGAGCTATGATCAGCATATTGAGAAAAGGCATTGGGCTTTCTCATACTCCTTTTAAGCCAGTAATGCAGTAAGGAGTCAAAGTTGGTGAGGTAGAAGGACTGCCAGGCCTAGCAACAGTTGAGTTTTTTAGCTGTCTAAAAGTACTTCAGATTCTTGTGATTCATTTAGACTTTGAAGCTATGCTGAGCCTCTTTTAGGAAATGACATCACTCCTCTAATGATCAGATGATCATAAGCATCTTTTTGTTGTAGATCTTGTATACTCACTCCATGGCATTGAGACTCTTAGAGTCAAAGGCCACAGAATGCTATTTCCTGTCTTTCTAGAACTACTAGAATAGGACTGCACCAGTGGCAAAATCAGGACTATCTGTCTCTATTCAGAAAAAAAAATTATTATTTGGGAACAGAAGCATGATTCTACCCTGATTTAGGCATCACAATTTATATATCTTCTAATGTATCAGACTGTTCTATCTGAAAAGTTGATGGCTCTACTATTACTGCTATTGAAATTGGATCTATATGCCTCTGTACTAACAGCAGGGTCTACATTGAGCTTGACAATGTGCTGTATATTTTCAACTCAATAGTTTGTCTCTTATTATCAGTAAATTAGCTAAGTATGCCAGAATTATGACTACTTTCAACAAATGTAGTACTAGCCTCATCAACAAGTCCATAAAGACTCTTGTTGTTTTAAAAATACTGCTTCTCAATAAGAATTTATATATTTTAGAAATACAACTTGATCAAGCATATATCATCTATACTGCTCTGGATATTCAAACCTGGCACTATAGGTTAGGGCATATAAATTATTAGGCTATACTACAAATAGCATATGTCAAGATAATTAAAGATATGTCCAGAATCTTTCACAACAAATCTCTAAAATGTAATCATTACATTCTTAGTAGACAGGCATATATATCAATATTAATAAAACAGAACAAAGAAAAAAAAAACATAAAGCAATGAGAAGACTTGAGAAAGTATAAATAGACTTGATAGGACAATTAGCAGTGTTGTTTTTATAAAGGGAACAATTATGACATGAACATTGTCAATTATTATATAAACAAACTTTAGTCAATACTACTAAAAGCAAAAAATAATGCCTTTAATAAATTGCAGGCATGAGTTATAGCTCAAAAAAATGAAATAAATGAGAAGTTGAAAATACTATACATTGGACATTATAGTGAACTAAATAGTGATAATCATAAAGTGTAGTATAAATTGTTTTAAAAGTATAAGCCTTGTACACTTCAGCTCACATGAAAAAGGTAGAATAAATGCATTGCATCCTTAATGAAAAAGCCTGTTTGATGAGACTATCTGCAGAATGTCTATTATTTCTTACTCATTTTCATAGAAAAACTAAGAAATCAGCTATTCAAAACATTATTTCAGATAAATTATAGTCTGATTGCAAACCAGGTTACTCATATATTTGCAAAATAGGATGTTGTGTTTTTGTTTTTATTTTAAGAAGAAATAATCTAAAAATATATAAATAATCAATTAAATGTATACTTACAGATTACAATTAAAACTCAAAGGCTTATCAATGATGACAAAAAGAGTTCACAGTTCTTACTATGTGAAATTTATAGATAGTCATGAGAATCTTACTCTATTGATGCTAGAAACAGCCTCCATATCAGAAAATAAATTGACCATAATATTTTCTTCTTCTGATAATAAAAACATTCTTCTAATGTTCAAGATAGCACAAAGTGCTTCTCTTGCACTAAATCCAGAATCTAATGACAACAAGCCTGCTCAATTATCAGAGATAATGAGAACATACTAGTATTTACAAAAATCAATCATTCTGATGACCTACAAACTATATCAAGAATAGACCTGTAATCATTATATCCTGATTGTATGTCTAAGCTCTACTTGGTGAAAAGATCAAATATTGAGCCAGAACAATTAAAGCACTTAAAATATATATATACCAATATCCAAGACAGTACTGGAGGACTGTATAGAGTCCCAGACAGAGAGAGCATTCAAAAATTAAAGAAGTGAGCAGAATGAGTTAGGACAAAAGCTGGAGAGACAGAGGGCATTAAAAGAATTATGGCAGGAAGTACAGATAACAGATAAAGATATTGAAGTGCATACTCATAAATTAGATTGAATACTTGCTATAATGGAGATTAATAAGAATGCTCAAGACATTGATCTGACAACAAACTCTAAGGTGCCAAAAATACTAGATGAGGTGAGAGAATCTGCAGATTGGTTAAAATAGAAAGCATCATACTGAGAAGAGCTAATTCTTTTTAAAAAAATGAGTATATAGGAGGTTAACTCCATTAAAAAATGTATCAGAAGATCAGAAAATCTTCAAGAAATGCCCTGTCTTTACAATAAAGTGAGATAAGAAAAGTAATATTACATGTTTCAAGATACAACATGTCCTACAGGATCAATAGTACAGAGCAGAAATTACAATAAATTCTCCTTACTTACTGCACATGCAAAATTGTGGCAGATTTTTCTATACATCACTGCAGCATTAGAGTAAGATGCTATGCAAATAGATATAAAAATAGTTTTTCTTAATAGTGTTCTTCTTAAGGATAAGCAAATAAATAGTTATACAACAACTAAAAGATTTTGAGCAAAAGAGAAAAAAAATGTTGGTCTGTAAATTGTTATTGCTACTATATAAAATGAAACAGACTAGAAGAATTTAGAACAAAACACTGACAAGATGATAAAAAAGTTAAGATTTATAAGGCTAAAATATGAAGCATGTCTCTGTCATCAGAAAAATACTTAAGAGAATAGTCATAATAAATATTCACATAAATGACTTCTTGGCTATTGCCAGTATTAAAAATGCAAAAAATTGCTTGAAAGACAAATTCAAATCAATTTAGACTATTTCAGACTTTGATATACCATGACATATTGAAAAATAGCAGTGGCATAAAAGTGCAAAAATAAATTGGTATCTTTATCACAGATAATTTTGATTGACTATCTTATAGACAATCCAATGCATTTTCTCTGGCTGTTTCTATAGAATCAGATCTCAACTTGTGCTAAGTAGATAGACCAAGAGTAAGTCAAAAAAAACTTGAAAAATTACTTTATGTTCTTTATTGTAATTTAGTTAGTAAGCTCCTCTGGCTCACTATTTCTACTCAGTCCAATATCTAGTATGCAGTCCAACAGCTATCACAGTTTCTAGATTGTTATACTTATAAACATTGAAATGTGGCTATTTGAGTTGTATGGTATTTAAAAAGCATGCATACTTTGCAACCTACAGTAAACCCCCCCCTTTTTCTGGCATTTAGGGGCACCCCCCCCCTTTTTTTTCCCCCTACTTAGGCAGAGAAAAAATGGAACTATTAGACTTCACAGATTCAGACTGAGCAAATTGCCTTGATATACATTGAAGTGTTGAAGTGTATGCTTAGTCTCTAGACATAGGATTGATTTCAGAGGCATCAAGGAAATAGAAGGCTGTGGCTGCCTTATCATATGAAGCTGAATACATGGCAGCATTTAAAGCAATGCAAAAATGTATATAGTTATAGATTGGGCCTTCCAAGTAAAACAATGCCATTACAAGGCAGACTTGATCTATGTGTACTTAGAGTGTCTGAAGCTCTGAGCTGTGCTCCAAGGCTCAAAAAGAAACAAGTCCAAGGTTGATAGAACTTGGTCTAGAGTCAAAGTAAACCAGAGAAAAGATAAGGTCAAGTCAAGAATCAGGAATTCTAAGATGAGACCAAGGTTAACAAACTTAAAGTCACAAAGTGTATATCAGTCTCAAAGTATGTGTGCCAGTCAATGTGTGCTAGTCAAGTGTGTACCAGTTAAAGTTAGATGATATATAAGCAAAGTTATTCAATATTAAGACTAAAGATATATAGGGTGATAAGTACAAGCTATAAGTACTGCAGAGACCTATTCTAGCAATTAAAGGGATTTCTAGAATGCCTATGATAACTTCTGAGAACTCTATAAGCAGCAGTAGAATGGAAAGTGACTGTATACCAGAGATTATACTTGCAGGTCATATGATTAGTTAGCACAGAAGTAGCAATATAATATGTGATGCATAATGGCCAGGATGATCAGTTGTGATTTGAGGTGAGAATTGATGATGGAGTTGATGCACATGATAGTAGTAATGGCAGTTGTAATGGCAGGTATTGGCCAAGATATGTTATGAGAGTTAGTAAAGAGATTTCAGAAGAGGCACTGAGAGTGTTTCAAAGTGAATTCCAGAATGGGGGGTCATTATCAGAGGACTCCTCATTTCCTTCTTCTTTTACTCTTTATTTCTTCATTACCCCTGTATTCATTTCCTTATTTCTGCTGTCATTCTTTTACTTTATTGTTTTTATTCTTTCAACATTATCTATTAGTACTATTTTCAGCCCTTGAAGTGCTCTAGTTCTTTAGCTATAATTGAGACAAGTGTGGGCCCTTTAGTACCACTTTCAGACTACTTATATAAGCCAGAGTTTTCCTGCCTTATTTATGCACTTATTTGTTTAGACAATTTTTGAGTTTTTCAGGTTTTGTTGTACTGTACAGTTGTTTTCCGTGCTTCAGAGGCCCCAGAAGTGTCCAACCTGGCATAGGAAATTCCTAGACTTGTTTTCTTTAGATTTCCCTCTGTCAGGTGAGTAGTTATTATGATATTGTTAGTATATACTCTAATACACTTTGGATCTCCCTTTGCCAACTGTGTGACTAAGCCATAGCCTCTAGAGGTTGCCCTTATAGTCATGACATAGATAGTCTTAACAGTTTTGGGTCACACTCAGGATAACTTGACAATGATCCTATGTGATAACAACTTAGTTATAAACTTATTGGAGGAACATGTTCCTAGGCGCTCAAATTAAGAAAAGAGAACTGATACTATACTCACAAGTCAAACATGTTGACATTAAATATTATTTTTTATGGAAGCAAATCACTATCAAAAAGATTATATTATTGTAAAGGGAACACTTAACATTTGTAAAACTCCTTCTACAGAGCCAGCAAGCACTGGTGACAAGTAGGAGTTGAACAAGCTTAGAGTCAGGCAAGGGACCAGCAAGGCTAACCAAGCAGTCAGACATTGCTAGATAGCTTACAGTAGGTTTAGTGTATAGGCCAGAAGAACACTGCTATTGTTTAGCCTAGGGATATTCTATCTACAAGCTGCCTTTATATACTACATTAGTGGCTGCACTATTGTTTATGCTGCTTACTAATTAGACCCCAGTATGTAATGAGCATGACTAATAGTAATTGATGCTAAGTAAGGTCCATGCATATGACTCATCAAAGCTGACTACTAAAAGACAAAAAGAGATGGGATGGGCTGAGCAGTCATTTGGATATGCTAAGAGTAGGTGTGTCATTAAACTAAACTTGGAATAGAGTTGGACACAGTCTAGAGACTAGTCTCCTGATAGTCATGATATATCAACACAAAGAACAATGTTGTTGATATTTTTATTAAAGCACTACTTATCAGTTTACAAGACTCCACACCATCATGGGACTAGATGAGCATAAGAATGGAATCTCTGTCATGAGTATAAAAGTAGTTGTTATGTTGAAAAGAATCAGATGTATTTGAAAATTGAAAACAATTTATGTCATCTTCAAACTTGAACAATAGACTTTTGTTCTTCATTTCTGCAGACTAGATATCAACCAGAGCATTTGCAATCTGACTAGCATTGCTACTGGCAGGTCTTACACTGAAAAAATGATTGTAGTCAATATATAATTTATTTTCAAAACTGACCACTAAGAAAGGTTTGTAATCTGGAGGCACTAGGCACATTTGATAAAAAGACTTAATATTGAAACAGCACACCTGTGTTTCAGGAGGTGAGACAGCTACCTGAATTTAGTCAGCACAAGTATTGGAAAATCAAGCAGATTATATACTGGCTCAAAAAACTGCCACAATATTTGGCCTTTTTGGAAGGATTCACATTGTCATGACCCCCCCCCCCCACCCAGGACCACCCTGGGACACCCTCAGGACCCCATCTGGAACCCCCTCACTAAATCCACAATACAACCTCTGCCATCACAACCACTGACACTACTATCACTTGCATCAAACCCTGCCATCACACCCACCTCCTGGCAGCCCTGCATCATAGACTCCGGAATCACCTGCTATCATGACTCAACAATTGCATTTTAGCTTTATAATGATATATAATCCATGTGAATTGGACAAGAAATAGCTGATTAACAAATCAAACAAAATATTTTATTGGAGCAGTTTTTTGACTCACTCCAATTTTCATATTTTCTCAACACTCTTCACCAGTAGAAGATGGAGACATCTTGTGGAAAGTGTAAACAATGTCATGTGACCTTGTTTGTATCAATTTAACATATTTGACTTTAGTCAATCACCTTCTCAACACTCTACCACTATTATGCAACTTATTTCTGCTGCTAATCAATCTTCTGTTGCTTCTCTCCTCAATGAGGAACTGTCAAGCATGGAAGAGGAAACAATCTCATGATATGGAGCTGCATGAGTTGGAATAGAGTGGAAAAGCTCATAGAAGTTCAGAAGAAGATAGATGCTGCATAGTATTGTGAGATTTTGGATTGGAGAGTGGTAGAGCACTTTGAAAAGTTGGAAATAGAGAAGAACAATATTTTCAGCAGAACAATAATTCAAAACACACTTCCCAACAAGCAACAACCTGGTTTCTTGATAACAACATCATTGTAATATTCTGATCTGCTTAATTTCCTGATCTCAATCCTATTGAACATCTCTGGGTTTACATCAAGCACAAACTTTTGGAGTATGAGATACTCCTTAAAAGACTGCATAAATTGTGGGAGAGAGTGGTCAAGGAGTGGAATGAAATACCACCAGAAATATGCCAAAGCCTCATAGAGAGCATGCCTGGAAGGATCAAAGCAGATATCAAAGCAAATGAAAGCAAACGAAGGCTATACCAAGTACTAGATATGAAAATTAGACTAAATTAGAGTAGGTCAAAAAAAACTGCTCCAATAATTGAATATTTTGTTTGATTTATTACTTAGCAAGTTCTTGTCCAAATCACATGATTTATACATCATTATAAAGCCAGGATGCAGTTCTATGTCATATAATTTTTTTCAATTTTTTTGCTTAGCACACCATATAAATCTTTCCAAAAAGACCAAACATTGGAGCAGTTTTTTAAGCCAGTGTAGGTTTGACCTCAACAAAAGTTGTTAAGTTGCAGGAGATTACAGGCTAGAGTTGGAGGATTTCTGTTGCACAAGCAGTTTTTTCCTGGAATACAAGAATGAGTTGCTGGACCGATATCTGTCATGATGTTCTTTTAAATCTTGATCACCACTAGAAAGTCTAGGCTGACACACAATTCTTGTTTTCCTGCACTTCAAGACCAGGCAAATTTCTCGCTCTACCTCTTCATTTTTTTGGAGTAGCATTACTAGTGTGAGGCTGACGCCAAAGTCGTCTCCTCCCCACCCACTGAGCTGGGAACTTCAACCGAGTTCCAAAACGGCCAGCAAATTAAAGTCCGTGAAGAAATGCCTTTACGCACACTCTACCTACCCCTTCATCGATCATCCGGATCACACGTTTTTCT
>QFEW01000529.1:0-12422 GCA_003316525.1 Termitomyces eurrhizus
GCACTGATACGCCGCACTTGTTACCGCCTATGCCACCTAGACCATAGGGGAACAGCCAAGGAAACATTTGTGGATACAAATCCAGATCGCCGAATGTATTCTTGGGGTATGTAGAATGACCAATATGCAGAGCCTTTCCGTTAGACATCCAATGTTGCATTGCAAGGCCTTTAAGTTCATCCGTAGTCTTGGCTGATAAAGCATCACCGGTGAGGCCATGGACAACAAAGGGGCAATCGCCTGCATTGACACCAGACTCCTTATTATCTTCATGTACCAGTGGATCTATCATACCAGCCTCGTCAGCGCTTTGGCGATGAACAACGGATACAGGAGGAACATCTTCAGGATATCCCTCTAAGTTGCTGTACGATATTTCCAGATCGCTATATGAAGAATGGTTAAGTTTGAGCCATTCTAATGCACGCTGAACATTTCGTCTTCTCACGAGCAGAGGTAGCCTCTGTAACTCCTTAGCAGATGGCTTGCAAGGACCAGAAAATAAAATTGTGATCACATCATTGAGGTCGGTTACAGGAGGTGGAAGGACTTGATATACCTTCTGAATAGGTGACTCGAAAGCAATAAGATGCGCCTTCATCTTGCTCAGACCGGAGGCTGAAACATAAGCGTAACACAAGGACTTTCTTACCCTAGCAACTAATATCTGTTCGATCCAATTAAGGCATTTTAACACGTCAGGTATAGGGCCAATCCAAAAACCATTGGCTAGCGCGTTTTTTGGAACGAGCCCATTGAACAGTTGCTGTCTGCACGGTCAACAAACGTGTTTACACAAGTGATCAATTACTGGTCCTCTCAGTTCCCTGATACAATCCGTATCGGACAATCGTTCTATTCTGGTGACTCCTGGAACGCAGAGTATGTCTAGATAACCTTTCACACTCTTGAGAGTATTCATATCGGCTACAGGATGTAGGAGACCACATACCGCACAGCCTGCTTCCTCCACGTATCTATGTCCTGTACCAGAACAAAAATTTCCTACAACATCCATGGTTCGCGTTTTACTAAGAGGATGTGGCGGAAATACCACGCTTTCATCTGGATCTGGATATTCTTGTTCAAGAGGTACGGCAATGCCTTGTTCAATGCACTTTGATTTACGGGTATGTCTACGGGTACCGTGACGACAAGGATATGATTGGCTCTGTTTACGTGTGCAACGGGCGATTGCCTGCCTTGCTGCGTCTTTGGTTCGTTTATCTGGTTCAGCCCATAATACCATAGTGTTGATGACACACGATGGGCAACTGTGACCATCAAACTTTGAGGACAATTCTTCCTTCAATATAGAAGTACTCATACTGATGCCGTGCATGCGGGCAACCAGACGGATATTTTTTATAGACAAGTGGTCGACTATCTCTCGTACAGGTATTTGCACGTGCACAAAGCCTTTTGTCACGGGATATGACGCGAGACCGCTGGCATCTACATGATCAACATATTTGAACACCTGTCCTACCAGGACATGCTCATGACCGGCAGACACATGCAGACTAACTGCCTCTACAGGAAATGAATAAAACTTGGCACCACCAAAGTGAATAACGCGACGTGGGGTGTCTTTCTTCAAGTAGTGCAGTGTACGAACACAGGGTTGTAAGCCTAACAATGGACATGATACGTTATACGCGTAGGGATGACGCACGCGCTCCATAGTAAGAATAACGTGTTTGATCGCGAGTACATAAACAAGCGATGGCCAGCCGTCAGGAAGGTCAACATCCTCTTCGATTAAATGTACTATTACTGCAGCATTACACGGGCCGTATTTTACAGCAAATCAAAATATACCAGTGCCGGACACGCAGTCCCTCAGGGAAACAGCGAAATCATGCTGTAAGATGTGTCCTCTGGTTGACAGAACTCGTAAAGCATGACACGTTCTCACAGTGTGCATACCGGTCCAAAACTGGCAAACATGTACCCAAGGGTATAGCAAATTGTACATGTCGATGTAACTATGAGGAGACCGTTGAATGTACACTCGTTCATCCGGATAAATAAACCATCGTTTAATTGACACAATGTATAGATCGATACGCAAACACCGTGAAAGGTGTCTGAATACGCATAGCCGCAAACGCATGTAACGTAACAGGGCATTGTAAGAGTGGTGCTGGTTTACCGCAGCATAATCACATCGGATGATATGGTGGGTGCGTAAACCTTTGAGAGGTGCAGAGCCACTATTAGCAAGTCGCATGCATGATACATCGCGTTCCGAATGCATGCAAGTTGCGTTTGAAATATTGTGTACCGCGTAGAGCGGTTCAACAGTCTTTTCATCGCTTAAAAAGTGTCTAATCGCATTTAGTTAAGTGTGTATATGAAACATTGAAGTACAGGGTATAACTGACCTGATATTATATGCATTTGCATATATAACAAGGGTGTATAAACCGCATGCGATGAGCAGATAGACTCTAGCCCATCGCTTGACAAAAAAAGTGGTGAAGTGCATACCAATAATCATTGAAGCGTAGGAGGTTAGTATTTGTTACATAAGCATCAGTATAGACGACCCTTTGGTAAGACCCATTATTAAGGGTTACATAAGCATACGGATAGATGACCGGTAAATATTCAGCTCACACGGCATTTAAGGTTTACGATGTTACATAGTGTTATATACCTACACAAAAAGACTGATTATGGAAATATCAACAGACACATGCCAGTGTACACTGTGAAACAATATATTTAACACCTATATAATACAATGATAAGGTTGAGTATATCAAATATACATAATGCCAACGCCGAGCCAACAATATAGCAACAAGGAAAGATAAGTCAGCAGGAAATTTAAAGGCACATGTACGTTGTGTTTAAGCTAGGATACGTCCACCTAATTACCGTATACTTAACCACCAGGCTTATGTAGTGAACATGCTTATCTATACATATAACAATAATAAACATATTAGTACGACATTAAACGGGTAAGCTACAACAGCTCATATGCCAGTTTACACTATTTGAGGGTTGAGGGGACAATTATATCACTTTGTAGGTGCAATGCAGCAACGTAATATCGGACAAGACAAATACTTATATATTAATATATTATACACACATACATATTATATACTATGCCCTACGGCACAGTCGACAGGTCACAAGGGGCACATCACTTTTACGATAGCCGAGGCCTGCCGGTTCAGTATCCTGCGACAAAAGAGTGACGAACCTCAAATTGTCGCTGAGAAGGGACTCAATATTTTCTGCATATGCATATTTTTCTTCAGGTGAACCTTGTATATCTCACAATACAGAGTTCAGGATACATCACAACACATAATTCAGGAACAGCAAGATTTTACACACGATAGGGCTATAATAGTTACTACATCAGGAACATTACGGTTTCAGTGGTCGGAAGATGCAATTTTAGGATGGACTACAATGGTCAAATGAGTAAGCACATGATAATACGGATGTGTTACTACAATAAATACGTACCTTGGCGACGAGTGTGTTCCGAAGCAGTCGAAGACGGACGACCTTGTTTGCAGATATTTTGATCAGATACTGTAGTCAAACGACGATCAGCTGGCGAAACAGTTTCCTCTGTTGAGGGTTTGTGGCCCGAATGCTGATGCGAATACGGTTCATCTACAGCGTCATTAAGAGGCTCGAAGTCATCATCAAAATCGTCTCCATCGCTGTATACAAGGGTTTTGTAAACGTCATCATCCTTAGGATTGTTCCGATCTAGGCGAGGTGATATGTGCGATAGAGAGTACCCAAGTTCAGATGCCGTTTCCTTATCACCATAAACCAAACTGTCGAGATAAGGACAATCTATTACATATAACTGAATAAACCAGTAATAAGAGAATAATGACAACCCTGTAGCGCACCGTATGCATCACAAGTACACTTCTCTACAGTGTATGACGGGCCGTTCCAATAAAACGATCGGTCAGAAGAACTGGCTGTCATGGTTTTGAAATAATCCCATGCAGGCCTGCCACGTATACATTTGCAAACTGCCGTTGATGACACCCAAATCAAGCTGGACGCTGCGTGGACTATCACTAGTGCAGCTACTTAGCTGATATAGCTTTGGGCGTGCTAAGTGTGTGAGAGAGTCCCGGACAGGTCCCAGAGAACACACGGTAGGCAAGAGGTTGGTGGCAAGGAAAGTGGATGATTGGAGGCACTTGCGTATGGCTCCAAAACGTGGCTACAGGGCGCTAAAAGTCGCTAAGGGGGAGCGCTAAGAGCGTGGGAAAGTCACTAAGGAAAGCGCTAAGAGGTGCGGGAAAGGGTTGCTAAGAGGCGCTAAGTGTTAGCATCTGGAACGTGATAATAAAAGGATGAGATTGCTTAGCGGATCTAAGCACAAAAGCCAAGCCGTAGTTGCAAGGTGCTAGAGAGAGAGATATAGAAAACTAGAGCAGAGTCCCCTTGCTTGACACGGTCAACAAGAGGTAGTCTGTTGCGTATGGAGATCAAAATGTTGGGATACGATCCCTACTGCCAAATTGATTCCCTGTACTATTAACAAAAAGTAGGTATTTATAGTAAAGAAAGTTAGCCCACGCTAAGAGGTTAAGCGCCGCTAGAGGGTGGTGAACTGATAAAAATGTAAGTAAATGCGGTGAATTGAATTGTATAGTAAAAAGGTCCTTAATGATGCTGTTACAGAAATACTTCATCATTCTATCCTGTGAGTGCTGCCACTGGCTAAGAGCATTATTCCGGATTGACTGATGCCAAGTGTCTGTGTAAATGTATAGCCTTGGAGTGCAAGTAGCAAGGTGCGGCGAGGTGTCAACAGTGGTGTGAGGAATAAGTGGTGCCATAAAAGTGGTCTGAGAGTAATTGGAGTCTGTAGCTGCGAGTTATTAGTGTAAAAATATGAGAAAAATAGCGCTGGAAGTGCTAGAGCATGGCGCTTCTGGTGGTACTAGTAGGCCTATATGAGGTGCAGGTATTGGTGCTATCGGTAGCCAGCCATGATGCAGGCTCATCACCGTCTGAACCGAAGAGGTACCCAGCCCTTCAACCTCGCCTTGTATTCCTGACGCACGAGCAGCTCTCTTAAGTAGAACAAGCATATGAGCATGACAAGCCAAAAACACAGAGTAAATGGTCTGGAACGCGTCGTAACCGTTTAAAGAATCACCAGGCCCGCGAAAGGTATGATGAAGGAAGTACCAGTACATGATTTTGCGGGCCCTCGAGCAGTTTTTGATAGACGACTCAAAGGCGCGAACATCTGTATTAAACGGGTAGTTCCAATTTATAAGAGCACTGTGCAATTCGAAATAATTGCACATCGAGAAAATAGACAGTGCGCCTTCCCAGGTATCCCAATCCGGCACATGCTGATACTCCTGGTCTACAAGAAATTAAATATTTTAAGAAATAAGTAATTAAATTAAATTGACTAAAAATTAGAAAGCAACATTGTGATGCTTACCTAGGTTGCCCTCAAAAAGTTTCTTTGTATACCGGTAGCAATGCACGAGCATGTGGACCAGTATAGAATGAGAAGCTGTTCCGTGATCAGCGTTTGCGAGGGTTTGACTACCCACAAAATGATGATATATCCCAATAACGGAATCAGCAAGAGTGGTCGCAAGATAATAATGACCTCCAATACATATGGAAGGAACCGGTGTCATGATACAAAGTGGCACATTAGGGCGCACGATACTACAGGATCAGTCATATATTATATACAGCAACATAAGGGCACCACTCACAAAACATCACCAGGTTCCAATACAACCACTTCGGTATCCCACAAGTCAGTGTTCGCCTCATACATTATGTATTTCTCCGTAAAAATAGAGACGGTAGCGAAATCCTCGAAAGACCTGGACTTCGGTCACGCAATATACAGTAACTTGAAGCCCATTTCCACCCATAAGAAAGTACCATACCCGTTAGAACCAATGTGCCAGTAATGGTGGGCAGATCTGGTCGATGCTATTGCCCACCGCATGTCAGATATCGGATAATTGTTGGAGGAGTCGCAATACGAGTATTGCCCGTTTACTTGTGACCACACGAATCAATCACCTGACACAGACAAGACGGGAAATGGATCTCGTACTGCAGGCATATCGAGAGCACTCAGAGCCCACAGTTCCGCAGATGAAACAGCAGCAAACACATCAATTGGGGAACCTCTACGCATACATTGAGTATCTAGCAATGTGAAATCTATCATATGTAAGTATATGTAACAAAATGCAGGAACACACAAACAGGCATACCATGAATAGTGGTAACACTGTATATGTTGCAGATGGATGCCAGTGTTGCACCGGTAAATCCGTTGTCTACATGGTCGATGCCTTTGATCAATACGGCAGCATGGTCGGTCAGATATTTAGATATGCTGGTATTAGTGGGGTCCATCAATTCATCCATAGAAGCAATCTTGACAAACGTCGGTCTAGTCGACCCCCTAATGACCAAGTCGTGAAGTGAGTAAAACCATTGTAAATCCTCTTTTAACTGTAGGGTGTCCAGCAGCAGTTATGGAAACAGATTACAGTACTTACGTGGAACTTGGGAGTAAACCGATATGCGTGGTTCGTACCATGAATTTCATACTCAACAGGACGTTCACCAGTCACAAATACAACATCATCTGATACATTGACATCAGACTCGTTGAACTCCAAGTCCTGAAGTCATATGTCATACAGTGAAATAACATAGTAATCACATTCAACGGGTTATGTACAGTAACGTCAAGAGTCAAATCAATGAGGACACGAGGAACGCGTTTGGTAGGCCGTGTCCTGTCAATACCGTCACCATGCGTACCTTCAACGGTTTTGGCAGTCTTGCACGCTCATCTTTTCCTTTTGGGAGAAGGAATAGATGGCCGATTACTTGGTTTATCAGATCTTTGCAACTGCATTTCCGATACATTACTTTTGGGAACCAAAACCACAGTTTCTTCATCCGATGGAGGATTAAGGTTGTCGGAGGATGACGGATTGATGTCAGGGATATCGAGTATGGTTTGCTCATCATTGATATCGTCACCTCTACCAAGTGAATATCTTCTATCAATATAGACATTGGTGGGCCCATCAGAAGGAGAATCATCCTGATCATTTAAAGAATATGGAGGAGGAGACATGAAAGATGGACGTCTGTCTGCCGCATCACGCCCACCAGGTTGTCCAGTTTCATTCGTCGACTTGCTCAGATTTTTACTGCCAGCATGGACATCGTCGTTGAACGGATCGTCGGTAGTATCTCATAAAGGTGACATATGTGTCCTATGAGTATCGCAAGAATTGTCATCATCGATAGGTTGACAATACGGATTGCTACCAGCAGATCGAGAAGGATACACATTTTTATCACAAAGCCCGTCATTGTTGAACTCATTATCATTCATAATTCCAGATGAACGGGAATCGTTGAGCACAGTGATGTCAGTACCATAGGCGCTTCTGGATGGTGAGGGCAGAGGTAAAGAATTGTCAGGAAAAGGCAAAACATCGGAATATACCACCATATCAAGCACATCAATTACATTGGTTTGCGAAGATAGGATAGCAGGGACGCTCGAAGACCTGTTCACGAGGTTCAGCCAATGAGGCACGGCATCCCTCACAACCCCCTCCAGATGTTGAAATGCGGATCTGAGTTCCTGTAGGAGGTTCCCCCCCAGAGCTGCAGAAAACAACACCTTCCACAATGCCCAATCTGCTTCCACTACAGCAGTAGGTCGTTCTAGCCCTCCTATGTGATTCCATAACTAACACATTAACAATACATTTAACTATCAATATGGCATGCAAAAGAACAATCACACCTTAAACACTGTATCCTTCACGCCAACTTCATTATACTCGCAAAGATTGAGTAACATGAGAGGCGATATGGCCAACGCGATATACAAAGAATTATGAAGAACAGTTGTGCGACCTTGAGGAGCTGAACCGTGACCTTGGCAAATATGCACGAGCCCAGATTGGTCATTCTCTGATCTGCGGTATCAAACTCTAAAACGTAAATAACAACTAAACTGAATGGTATCGTACCCGGAAACTATCATACTCTCGATGGACTCGATGTCCGTAGGCAGAAATAAATTTCCCTTATACAAGCACCGATATTTTCAGCATTAACAATACACGTACAATATAAATATCAACGTACCTTAAGAAGACATCCCAAATGCAGGGCTGCAGAGGTCAAGTTGATGAGTGTAGTGACAACATTTTTTTTGCCAACGTGCCAAGCGAGACTTGAGTACAAATGAATCAAGGGTCTGCCTTCCAACAAATAATATGCGGAAGAGTCAAATTGTTTATCTCTACAAGCCTTGGATCAAAGTGCATGTATATGAGAGTTTAGGGCGTTCTGGGATCTCTCCAGTAGAGCAGGAATATTATTAAGGCTTCCCATAGGCTAGGTAATACATAAAATATTGTACTTGACCAATTGATAAAAGGCAATAGAAACAATGACATGTACTGCTTTGTAGTTGTCAACTACGGGACCAGATGAAGAGGGTCTCTGAATAGCCTCCCCATTCATCATCTCAAATACGTCCACAACACGATAGGCCATGAGAATCCGAAATTGAGCATCCGTCAGGTTCTTTTCAGCTATCGTGGGCATATCATCTCCCACCATAAGAGCGCAAAACAGAGAATACTGATCATCCTTGTGGGCAGGAGAAAATGTAGCTTCCTCTGTAATTATACGGCTAACAAGTTGCTACAAACACGATATCAGCATGTAATTATAGGATCATCAACAATAAATGAGTCGACAACATTCACTCACGTGGATTGCTGTGTCTCATCCATAGTGGGTAGCAAGATCTCCGTCCGATAGCAGCACATCAGTGAACCAGGAACAGGACGCAAAAGCCTCGTTTGATAAGCGAGGATGAGGGAAAGTCACAGGCATATAACAAAAATATCAGAAAGTACATGTGTGTGTGGAGAGGGCAGGAGGGAGTACAAGATGGAGGTTTGGAGGTGTTAACTCGTCACCTATATATATATGTATAAAATAAAAATCATAATTTTCAGTAAATAAAAATATATATGTAATAGCGGCCCATATTTAGTTTGACATCGGAGTAACTAGGTACGAATTCGAATAACAAAGATTAGTCATACAAACCAGATGACACAACCTTTAGCAAGTAAAATCATCAAACAGTAAGTACGCGCTATAATATCAATGAATATGAAGATCATACTGATTTAGTTTTATATGTCCATAACACTCTTACATGAGTCTGCTGGCAAATTGAAAACAATATCAATTCGGTACATCACACCATATTTTGTAGTCAAACACAGTGATGTACGCAGAAATAGTACAACATAGTCCAGCAAAGCAAAAAAATCAAGGTATCAGAATGCGGCAAACAACAAAATCAAGCTTGTACCAACAGGCATGGAAAAATAAAGGAACTATACGCAGTCCACGTGACAGCAATCAGATTACTTTTTTATTTTTACCTTTCCCCTTGGGTAGCCCAGCAGAACGAGTCGGCTTAGAGGTAGCACCACGAGTTGTGGCTGATGCCGATATACCAACACCAGATTGGGGAGAAGCAGTCAAACCAGCGACGCGAGACGTCTTGGCGCTGGCACTACAGCGTTCGGAGGGTATACCACCCACAGAACCAGAAGAAGAAATAGCTTTCGACCCTTCCGGAGCATCAGATGCAGGCCCTTCAAGACCACCGGGTTTCATCAAGGATGCCATGCGCCTGGTGCCTGCATCACCAACCACAACAAAATCAGGGGTGTGAAGAACCATGACGAACTTGATGTTAGTAGAAAGGAACCTAAAAATAAGTAAATAAATAACCAATAAGAATATTGTAACAAATAGTGAACATACACTGAAGAGGAACCTTCAAACCATCCAGCTGTGTAACCCACGGCAACAACGGACCCCTCAGGAACATCGGACATGTTACCATTGTATGAGCACCAACTAGTGATAGCATTGAAGTCGGCAGCCAAAAACCGAAAGGCAGGCCCAGTTTCCGAATGACCGTCATATACAGGAACTGGAAAGAAAGAAATAAATAAGTAGTCAAATAATGACATGGAAGACACACCTGTTGATTCATAATTTATTACCGCCTCCACAGAATTCTTGAACTTCAGAGTCGGTATGATAGGAGCAGATTTGACAGAAAACATGGAATCGTCTGTAAGTACAGGAGGCTTTGAAAGAGCAGGCACTGAGTAGCCACCCGCTACAAAGTGCAGTCAACACAAAGGTATGCTACATGCCAAGGCACGTTTAAATAAACAGTATGCAGTCAACCGAAGGTCAAGAACATAACATTAGTATGCACATGACCGGGGACTCAATGCTTGAAGGGCCACCCGCCCTCTTCTTTTTCAGCAAAGGCGTACAGGGCGTACTATCACTACAAACGATAAGCAATCATTGAAATCGACATGATATACAAGCATGTACACATCACAGGCGACACCAATTTTGTGCTTGGCTGAAGAGGAAGATGCAGAATCGGCATCGACAGGCGAGTTGCCGGCTAACACAGCTGCAAATATACTGATAGCGCATGTCAAGGTTGTACATATGAACGATTACATAACGCACGCGTTCAATTGGTCTGCATTTCTTATAGTCAAATATATCAGTATAAAAATAATACATAGGCAGACATAAATTTACAAAGCTTGCAGCTGCTTGTACAAAGGACATGTCATATCTTCTGGTTTATCTGTGGTCTTCTTTGACTTTTTGTGTGGGGGCATGATAGTACCAAGTATAACGAAATAGAAACAAATACAGCGAGAGATAGATAGAGCAGAAGAGTGAGGATAAGGATGCCTACAGCACACAGGTTTTATGGTGTCCCGGCAGACTAACAGACACATAAACATCAAAAGTAACGGAAGTTGAATAATCCAAATATAATAGTACAAGTACCCATGGTTGAATGATAAACTGAATATACAGGCCAAATATAGGGGAAAAAGGGTTTAAAACAAATAAAAATAAAAATAAAAATACAGAAACATGGAGTTTACATTGGGTTAGAAGCTTTGAGCCAGCCATTTGGTAGACGGATAAAGAATAATTAATACTCACTTAGACAAATTGAACGACACCACCTGCGTAAGAAAATGCGACTTCACATAAGCTCTACATGCGCCAGACCGGCGAGCCTGGATGTAGAAAAGCAAAAAAGCGGAAAGATCCAGATACTACGAGAAATGTAGCAATAACGGTGTAAGAAGGAAGGGATACAATAGGCAAGCCAAAAGGTTAATTTGAAGTAGCCTTGTTCAATCCCATAGTAATAACAGAGTAATATGTAGGTAATATGAATAGGCAAACTAATCAGTCAGTTTGAATTAACCTATTTCAATCCTAAAAGATGATAGAAGCAAGTAACCCACTCAGTATCAAGGGAACAGACAATCTATAAGCCAAAATCAAATAAATTGATACAACAGAATAAGCAATATATCAACGCCAAAATGCACATGCTTCGAAACAAAGAGAAAAGAACACAATCCCGTGGGATGGGAGAATCCATGGGAAAGAAGTTGCCTGTGAGACAGTTAGAGGTTTCGCAGACAGGGAGACGCAACAAATTGGGTCGGTCTTATCTTTCCAAACACGTTGAATAGGAGAGATAAAATATATCCAAATCGCTAAGAAGCCAGACAGACAGTCGACCCTTAAACGTTGTCTGAATTATACCAATGCAACGCGACATGAGAACAAGAAGCCATGCAGATAGTCGACCCTGAAAAGATGCTTATAATAGATGTCTGCCGTATGACACAAGACAGCATCAGCTCACCAGACATTCTGTAGCCCATCTTATCATCGCATACACATATACACAAATAAACAACGAGTACGATGAAAGCAATGCAAGTGTGTACTGAATGAAGCCTTTTAGAATTATAAAAGAAAAATATATATATTTACACAGACATTGACATAGGAAGTACCTTGAAACGACATGTCGAGTATGACAAGCACTGGGGAGAAGCACGACTTCATGACATTCTTCAGGTGAAATGAAAATATATATGTATGGTGTCCACACATAGATTTAATAGATTGTGAAGATTCCGGAATGGAAAAATACGGTAATAGTCTGGCAATACAAGAGCCCAAAAAATATGGAGACTACTGCTAGCAGATGAGGACAGCAAGGTGACGAACGAGGAAGCAACATTCACGGTGTATGGTGCAATAGCAGACATAGATCTGCCTCCATTTAAGATAGGAGGATCTATAAAGTGAGTGTTCAATGATGCTACACATATTGAAGATGGCTGATAGGGATGTAGTGAATTCAATCGGAAGTGTAAATACCTCAAACAGTCAATAAAACTGGACGGGCTTGGCACACAGCAGTTTGACAACGCCATGGCTGC
>QFEW01000531.1:0-14545 GCA_003316525.1 Termitomyces eurrhizus
AGGCAGAAATAAAGGCGCGAGTGTTTAAATCGTTCGAATTGCTCTTTGTTGTGTCTGTAATGTGCTTGTTCCCCTCGTACCGGATACCTGCGGCAGCAGCGTAATGAGAGGGGGGTAGAAAGGGGCGCGACGTTGCTACATGAGGCAATCGAGTGCGCGATTGGCTTCGGTAAGTGTTGTTACGCGCCAGCGACATCGTAGACGCGTTGAACGACGCGATCTTTCGTCCCTTTCGTGATGGCTAAGATATTTCGCGCATTCACCAGCAAATCTACTCGGATGTACCCGACTAAAGGCCTGGGAGTTCACTGAGAGGTTTTCTGGCAGCGTGGCTCTGGCTAAACACAGAATGAAGTTGAGGTCCAAGGGCTATTGAAATTAATGGAAGCTGTCTTGATGCTTTATACAAGAGAAGGTCCGTTCAACTTGTGACGCGAGGCGACGATCACCGATTCCCTTTAGTGTTGAGCGATCGACTCAAGTTCGAAGACAGTTGAGAAGTTGATCCAGTATGCTAGACTGTCGCTGGTCATGGTATTAGTCTCGTCACTTTCTAAACAGAAACACAACGCAGACTTCGGTCCTCGGCCTTGTTACAAGCCTTCGATACACCTTAGTACGAATTTCTTTACCTTAAAGCGCTTCGCCATTCAGGCTGAGTTTTAAGAAGAGCCTCAAATAAAAGACAATTATGTTGTAAAGTCTTCGCTTCTATCTGGACGCAGATAAGCTTGACAGATCAACGTTTCAACTGTAGTTTTTTCACCCTTTCTGACGTTCACACACTTTTGAAACGGGGTCGTTCGCAGCAATATGAAAAACCACGTATGTTAATGAGTCTTTATTCATTTTGAAGTGTCCACTAAGAACCCTTTTATACGTTATATGTTCTTATGGCATCTTCGATTTCCAGGTTCTTGACTACTGGTGTTGTCACCAAACTAAAACATGTATATTCTGGAAGAGTGTCCTAGAAGCGCGTAACTTGCACGGGGATGAGTTTAAATCCACCAGATAAGCCAGGTGTCGCCGAGGCTGGGGTTCTCTGGTCTCAGACTCTAATGGATGTGCTACAATTCCCTCCCTAGGCCTGACTCTGCATCACTCTTCTACGATATTGTGATGAAATACAACTCATGATTTGTGGTGCGTGTAATACCTCACAATACGCATCAGCGGGTCATGCACACGACTACACCGATAAAGTCTTCTCATTCTAAATCGCTGTCGCTAACACCACGGCTCTTGAACTTTAAAACTCAGCTTTTATTATCATTTGTATACAACTTTGCGACAGAACATTCCTGACATATACATACTTTGATATGTAAAACTCGGCATATCTTCTTAATTGATCCACGCAATAACGTCTTCTGCCCATTTCTCCCCCTGTCCTGATGAAAGGGCCAAATTGGGGCTGATGTGATTATGACCCTTAGCGACGAGTAACGCAGATTTCTTTCCGCTACTAGCTTCCAGCGCTCTTCCGAAACCTTCATTGCTTTTCAATAACCATTCCGGCTCCATCTCCGCTAGAACAAGCAGCGTACGCGGCAGCATCGCGAGTGTGGAAGCGGACGCATCTCGCAGTAACCCAAAAGATGATCTCTGGTTCATATGCTCAGCTCCCCCGTAATGTTGGGCTACAATCTTAAAGAAGGGAAGACTAGGGTCTAAGTCTTCCCATTGATGAACTCCAGCATGCAAAATCAGGCCAGCGATACTTGGGAGCAACGTGGCTTCAGGGGTTGGAGGAAGGATAATTGAGGCAAACGCATGAATGGCACCAGCAGAGTGACCCATCAAAAAGATGCCCTTAGTGTCAGGACTTGGGGTGGTTGGAGTCGTAAGACACTGGGGGTTCTTGATGATCCATAAAATGGCATCGCGGACGTCCTCTGCGGCGCCAGGGAATATCGTAGAGGGAGCCAAACGGTAATCTGGTATGACGACTATGAATCCTCTATGGGCGAAGAACGATCCCACGGTGGCATAAACAAGGTCTGCGGGAGCAGGATATCGACGCTCTCCTGAAACGAAGCCCCCGCCATACACCCAGACTAAGATCTGTGTTTTACCAGTAGTGGATGGGGTAATGGGGTAGTAGACGTCGAGCTGAGAGTAGCACTTTTTTAAATGGCTTTGATGCATTGAAAGGGTAGGATTATATACCTGATGCCTGTCTGTGGGACCATACTGAAACGTTTCTCGAGGTATCTCTTGGATTTTGGTGCGATTTGCCTCCAACAATGGGAGGAATGTTGCCATCGCTATTGAAGACGAAGAAAACATCAGCTTCTCTTCAACCAAAAACCAAATGTAGTCCAGGTACGCACTTGGTTCGTTGATGTCAAGGATCTCTCTCGACTTAAATTGGGCAATCCTCTCCATAGCGTTGATTGTGGTCATGGTGAGTTCCAGATCAGAGCGAAGACAGTAAGAACTCGGGGTTTTGTAAGTTCGCAAAGATTCTCATCATCAATCATTCAAACCTAGTGGTCATGAGTACTAGTGGTTTAGGAAAGATTTTCACAGCATGATCAAGCCCAAATTGATGCTCTGGATTCTCATGATCTCGTCCCACTATCTAGTCTTAATATCTAGAAGAAAAACAGGTGGGTGGTGTCAATGTCTAGTTGATGCATACTTCTACGCATACATGAGAAGTAACAATCTGTATAATTTGATCCCATCAATATTCTGTCCGCGACGTTTGAAATTGAATAGTTCACTAATGAATGGTCTAACCAAAGAATTCATATCCCTTTCAAGCAAATTGAAGCAAGTATGGATCCATTCAATGCTTAGGTGAATCTACAAATCAAGTTCAACAATTCACCACCTCAGACAATATGAATCCAGTAGATGTTCCTTTACCTCTTTTATAATTATAACAAGGGCCATCATGATTTTATCAAACCATACTTGAGATCAGAAATTCCTCATCACAGATTGAAATATTCTCAGGGATAACACTGTCTTCGGTATGCGTATTGGTAGCCACGCAAAGGCATAAAGTGTCACCGATGCACCTGGCAACTTTCATATGAGCGTGAAGCGAGGCTCAGGCTCTGCAAGGCGTAAAAATCTAAGGCAGAAATTGTTAGCGCCCGAACACACAATGACGACCGAACGCCCACAATGACGACACCACTGACCTCGATCACTCCTTTAACATATCACCCTTAACATGTCACCATATCACATCAAGGGACAAAGGCTTCTTTGTGTATACTTATATCGATGCTCGTCTATGTCGCACCCTCAGTCAATGAGTTTTCTCGATGAGTTTGTTGTTGAGCCTTCCCACTTACTTTAATCGTTTCTTCTAGTTTACTTTCTATTATAGGTACCCGTTATAGTCAATTATACTGAACTGAGGTTTACATTCTATTATAGTGTGACTTAGGTTCTAACAGAAATGGCTGCAAGCTATGAGTATACAGCACGTAGGTATGTAAATTAAGGAGAGAGAACAGCATCAGCGAACTCATCCACAAAATCACGGAGGCGTAGATAGTAGGGAATGGCAAACCTCCTAAACTCAGGATTACTCAACCCAAAAGCGGCGTGAGCATGATGCAAAGAACACCTCTTAACGACAGTCTTGTGAAATGGATAATTTCCCCTCGCCACCGCGTCACAAAGCTCCTTTGTTACCGGAATCTTGAAAAAGGTCGGGCGCGTGCCAACCATAGCAACCCCTGGAATGACCATGACGTCCATCTCCGGTAATCCCTGACCCCTCCGTGTATTGTAGTTGATTTGACAAGCTGCAATTGCCCGTGCCATGAGCTGTGCGTCAACATAACGGTCTCCATTCTTGTCCCCCTGGACAACGAGAAAGATATTTCCAAAGGTGTTTAACAAACCATAGGGGTTCATCAAACAAACATCAGTCTCAGCCCTGCACGACACATTCCCAGCCATGAGCAATGGAATAGGATAACGAGTCACCACGACGCGATTGTATTTTTCGAACCCGAGATACTTGAAGAGAGATAGACAAAGAAGGTCGGCCAAAATTGTTTCGGCTTAAAATGAATAAGCATGGAAGAGTACGCATTTCAGTGAGTAACAAACTAGATTGAGTCTCGATCATGTACAAATAGCTGAGAATGCTCTGCACCTGAGGATCATCAACCTCGGCCCCGGCGTATCGAAAGAGATCCGGATTGATGTGATTAGGAAGATCAGGAACAAGACCGAAGAATTGAGAGGGAGTTTCTTCCACAATGTGAATATCGAAACCGTCGAGCTGGTCTTCGGACCATTCGCTATTAGACATAATGCATACTAGTAGATTCTTAGAACGAGCCACCCGCGAACCATGAGATTTATATACTGCCAAGGAAATCCCCACGATCACGACAAACTAGCTCCTATGAAACCTGGCGACTGACAGTCGACTGTTCTTTATCCAAATCGCTTCGGTGAGGTTCTACCAAATTGTTATACATATCCAGCGATATGAATTCATGTCTGAAACAGAGGACAGTGCGAGATCGCAATCTAAGCATGAGATATATTAATGCTAGGAGGAGCTCTCAACTCGAAGGGTTCTCAGCAGGATCCACTGTTGGTTGAGCAACCTCCTCTTCCAGTGAAGATGCAGGCGAGAAGGAGTACCCATGAGTTGATAATGCAATACAGTCCTACGATTGGGCACTTAATAATTACTGTGCCTCATCTGAGTCATCACAAATGCAGTTGGCTCGTGACATAATTAGCAAGCACCGTCTTAGCTTCGTCTCTCAAGCTTCTTATATAAAGCGGTCACTTCGTTCCCCCCGGTTCGCACGCATACTAACACTAAACACAATGAGCTCCGAAAACCACAGCACATTTGATCTCTTCCCCGTCCCTTCGTCCCCGTCTACATCTCTCATTCCCAAGCACTGGCCAGGCATTAGTACAGAGTCAACTGCGGCGCTGCAAGAAGTCTTGAAAGATAATCACGTCAAGTGGAACATCTTCTTCAACGACAGTGGATTCCATAAGTGGGTGCAATCCATGACGTACGTGCAATGTCAGACTGATTATCGCCTGGTTAGCCATATTGCACATCGAGCGATTGCATATTGGGCTCTCGGTGCTGCAGGTGATCTGATCAAGGCGGGCTACAAAGCTGATAGTAGCTATCAACGTCCTGCGTTTCAATCGCCTGAGAAGATCACGGAGAAGAATTTCAAAGATCATTTGGGAGACCGACAGTGTGTCTTGACTATCTTCTATCGTACCACTTGATTTACCATCGGTTCAATAGGTTCTATGAGGCCTATCTAGCTTTCTTCACTGATCTTGTCCGCCAAGAGGGAGCTGCCGCTGCTGTCGAGCAATACATCTTTGCCAAGGACGTCAATATTGACCCTTCTGCACCGAAGAAGCCTGATATGTTCAATCGTTTCCTCGGAGGGCTCGTTCATCCAATGATTCATCTTGGATATGGCCTCGAATTCAACCTTCCAGGCATGGTCATTGAAGGCAAGTGACGATATAATGACGTCATATGTCGGATCCAAATTGTTGATGATCCACTCAAAGGTCTGGCTGAAGCCGCCGTCCATTCTGATGACTCAGCCACTAGAATCCCTGACGATTTCTTCGACTATTCTGGTATAGTAAAGGGAAGTGCGGAGGACACTTTCTCTCTCTTCAAGTCGCTCCTCGTATCGTCCACCGAGTCCAAGTTGGCCGGTGATCATCGTGCCCATGTCTTTACCGTCGTGGCCAGAATCCTCAAGGACCCAGAACTTGGCAAAGTGCCAGATACAGATTCAGGAATGTTTATATACACCATGCAAAATCACGCGTCCAAAATCATCAAGTACATGGCCGACTGGGGTGTCGATGCGACGGACTCGGCCGACGTAGATGACAAGGTGCAGCAGCTTAGCTGGTTAAACTCTATTCTCTATGGCATAGGAGGCTGGTCGAAAGACAAGCCTTTCAATGCCGACTTCTTCCAGTAAGTCGTTTGTGAGGTTCGTCTTGCTGTGCAATTCTGACACTCAACGAAGTATGCATCTGGTGACATCGTCGATTTTCCTTGCCTCGTACGTGCCATACTTGAAGCCATCATCTCTTGAACACCTGCTACGCGGATATCTCCTCGTCTCCCTCGGCTGGTGGATCAGCCGTGGCCGCCCTGCTCTGAAGATCGCTGAATTTTACGCCTCCACTACCTCTTACCCGTCACCATCCGGCGTCCTTCCCTCCCCACACAAAGACGCCTTGCAGCTTCCGGACTCGACCAAGGTCATCACGCCCAACCCCTGGCTATCGATTATACAAACGAGCATCGTACATCCGGACGACCACCTGCCGAAGCTTCAGAGGGCGTTGGCTCATTATGCGTCCTTGTATGGCACTAGGGAGGCAGGACAGAGTGACTTTGTTGGGACGGAGTTGGAGGGCGCGGAGAAGCTTGACGGGAGTTTGTTCATCCGGGTTGCGGGACTTACTGCGGAAAGGCTTGGGAGGGTCAGGGAGGGTCAGGAGGCAGGGCACTGGGACAGGAATGGGTTTTATCAGGCTAAGCTTTGATTTTTGTAGGCAGATTTATAGGTAGAGATGATCATGGTTATCGAGTTATCTTCGCCCAGATCTAGTGGGAACAGCGATTTTATTCGTCCATCGGCGGTATGGCAACATCGAACACAACTAAGCAAAAGACTTTGAAAGAAAATCAGACAAAATCATGTTCAAAGTGACGGCGATTAAGTGGTGTTACAATGAAATCGAGTCAATATAACTGTACATGTATGTATATATAGCGGCCACCATCAAATCATGCTCATTTGAAGAGACAAGTGCAGTCTGATGAACTGACCCTCCATATTCTCCCATTGTAACGATTCGATGGTTGTTTCAGCCAATTAAGCGAATGTAAAGAGAAAAATCATCATGATGACAGATGTACAAAAACTATATATAACAGGAGTTGAGAGTTTTTACCGAAAAGTTCATAAACTAACATCGTAAGTATGTAATGTAACTAGAGTGACGCACCACGCCACGTTCACTATTAACTTTTACATATCAACTACTAAAGACTGAGCTTCGTGGTCCCGGACCAGGGACCTGGACCTGCAGATACGTTGCCGGCGATCCCATATTTGCAAATGTATTCTTGATATCCCTCACTTGCTGCGCACTTAGTCCGCCAACGCCAGTCTGATAATACTGAGCGCTGTTAGCAAGCGTCGTCAAAGGATTCATATGATATCCACTCGGAGTGACCATTCCCAGATGGTGTTGTGGCTGTTGCACCGTCGACCCATTCGCGGTTGTAGGAGAGTTATTGATAGTAGGAGAGGAGTGGGTAGAGACTTTAAGCTCATTTATTTGACTTAGGTCACCTGGGCACTGTGCCACACCGTTGCTGAGATGCTGTGATGCAGTTACGGGCACAACGTCAGGAGCAGTTGCATTGGCAGCATTATTGACGCCAACACCGACATGTGGCATCGTCATCGCTGCACGGCCGAACCCATTCGCGGTGACAGTATGAGGAACCGGCGTTACCACGCTTGTTGAAGTAGGAGGTTCTGACACAGCCGGAATACTTTGCACACTCTGTGACACTGCAGATTGCGAACGCATGCCTCCATTCGAAGATATGCGCATGTGCGGCACGCCGGGCGGCGGTGGCATCTTTATCTGTTGTTGCATCGGGACGACAGTACTGCCAGCGGATGTCGGTGGTTTCGTGAGAGATTGGGGGAACCCTTTAGGTGGCGGAAGACGTTGGGGACGGCGAAACTGGTGATTCGGATTTATGCCAAGCCTAAACGGGACGACCGTACGCGGGTGACCGTCGATGATAGCTGAGATCGAAGGGTCTGTCACCATATTTTGATGATCCGCTTCGCCGAAGAAGGTCATCATTTGCGACATATATCGCGGCGAATAGTCGTCTACAAGAACTCTGTTTTGCTCATCTGATCCATCTGGACCGGTGGCTGGCTCATCGTCGCTGTCGAAACGCCACCTTGCAGCGGATCTTCTTTGCCTCTCTGCCTCCTCCGGATCAGCCATATTCACATCTTCATCATCCTTTTCAAAAAGCGTAGAACGCCTGGTAGCGATGATGGAGCGTGGTACAGCATCTCGCCTGTCGACTAGCATCCGACCACCACGACCAACACGCGTGCGAACCGCACGAGACTGACGTCTGCCTTCGAGAATTGGCCTGCCATCAGTTTCGGAGGGCTGGAAGTTGACAGGAATATACTTGAAGAGTCGGTTAACGATGGGAACAAGCGGGGTCTGGTAAGGGTTCTACAGAAAGTCAGGCGTGACCCTCAATTGACCATGATTGCACTTACATCAACTTGGTCCTCCCAATGATGATCTCTTTCTTTCTGCCGATTGAGCGCGGACTCCACAGCTTCGTTGATCAGGGAAGTACGCTCCGAAGGCCGAATAGCAACCTCTACAACACGAAGGGGAGTTCCAGGCTCCGGCCTGGCCTTCGCAGGACGTCTGTACATGGCAATTAGGGTCATACAAGCGTGCACTGAAAACTTCGACATACATATTCTCTGTCTTCTTCAGCTTTTCCTTATCAACAAGGAGCTCCTCGTCGCCACGGTCTCCTAAAGAAGCATATTTTCTTTTGAGATCGACGAGGCCCATCCGCTTTTCCCACACTTGCTGCGAACTTTGCGCTACCTCTTTCTTACGCGTCTCTCGCTCAAGCAAAGACCTTGCAAGCTCCAGAGGATAAGTTAATTCAGTTTGGAGACGGATGAGCTTGTCTGATGCAGGTGCTTGTTGTGCACGAGTCTTGCGGACAGCCTTAATCTCGCGTCGGCGGAAACAAATGTAGGATTCGTTAAGCGTATCAGATTCGTCAAACTATATTATCAGAAGACATAGAAGAAAATGCACGGATTGATCGGTTGCACCACTCACATTAAGAGTAGGTATAATGCGGTGTCCTCCACGCTCTAGTCGTCTCTCCTTCCAATATGGATAGATGACACGTGCTATTCGAAGAAGGCTCTGCGGAGGTGGGATCCATGAAGGTACAGAGAAAGATGCGAAAGTCGGAGCAGGTAAAGGAGCTGAGAAAGTTTCTTGATATTCCTGAAAAGAGGGGAAAGTCATCCCATGCTCAAGTCCCTGAAACAGCGTCAGTGAAAAATTCTTCACAGCAGTCAAGGCCACGCAGCCACGCACATGGTGAAGATACTCCGTCTTTTCATGCGTCACCTTTTCGTACAAACCCATTACAAGCTCAAATTCATCCTCTGTAATAATGAGAGCTTGTGACGCCTCAGGCTCCTTGCCTTTGCCCTTTGCGCTACGTGCGGAGGTGCGCGTGGTTGAGGACACGCTGCCTTGCATACTAGTGCCCTCGCCACGGGCCTCCTCATTATTCCTGTCGAGCCACTCCTTATCGCGTTCGTCTATGTAATACGTAAAGCCTTCCGCGAGAGCGCTGCTACATGCTTCTTCGGTAGTGGTGGATGAAGCAAGGTAAGACACGGTATCTTTCCATCTGTCAGGGGGATAAAGGTCCTTGTAGTTTTCCACAAGACCGGTTGAGTCCGGTGTGGGGATGAATGCGGCGGGTGGCGCATGGTGGCGCGATTTGTCGCTGGCCGCCGCCCCACGCGTAGATCGTGACGTAAGAGGCGTGTGATGCGAGTGTGCAGAGAGGACAGCTTGAAGGTGATGTTCCTAATTTGGAAAGATGGGTCAGCACATTGGTCAGCAAACCGCGGGTCGCACAGCCACCAAAAAGGGGGGGCAAAGAATGGCGACAAAGGCGACAGCGAAGGGCTTACATTGGCGTCCTCAGCATCGACACCAGCAACAAGGTTGGTGAGCCGATTTTTCTCTTCATCCTCGTCCGGAATAAGTAGCACATCGGCCTCGTGGTCGTCGCCTTGGACGATCCTAAGTCGGGTCTTCTGGGTAATCCTAGCGCGCGGTCGAGACGGTGCGCCGGTGTGAAGATTTCGGGGCATGTCATGAAGCACGTAGTTAAAGAGTTTTGGAGGGTGAATAAGTTAGAGGGGCTGGGGTTTGTGGCTCGCCGTCGTACTCGCTGGCCGCCTCGTTTGCTCGGATTTTGGCCGAAAAATTGATTCGGGCCGAAAATTCAACGTGAACGGAAGCTTGTTTGTCACACAAACACAAACACATGTCCCATTTGATGTGTTCACGCGGTTGAGCACATGGAGACACGCTTCGTATCCCCAGTCGCTTGTCAGTACATTCTGCAGGATGGTCAGCGACTGAGAAATAGTAATTTTCGGCGCACCACCAGAGCCTACCATTTTATTGATGAAGCGGCGTTTTTGCTGTGTTTGTCAGTGAGACTACAATACTGAGAGAACTATGCTACGTCAACTACTCTCTGTCGAAACTATCAATGATAAGTGAGAAGGTAGAAGCGTAGAACATACCTCGTGTGTCTGGAATCAAATCCACCACTGTCAAGCGTGAAGGTCGCGACCGTGGTGGAAGGCACGTTGACTTGAGATAACCAAAAGAGAAAAAGTGAGACTAAGCGTCGGAGAGAAGAATTCCTTGCACACCTTTGTGGTTATGCAGTGAAGGATATAGTGAAGGATAGGCATCTTGACTAAAAGGTCGACGATTTGCGGTTGATTCATGGAAGACAGTGAGGCCTGATGGAGAAATAATTGACTTGTCAAACAGAGACAGAGACGCATTGTAAAGACTTCGAATTCCTGCTTTTCTATCTGTAAGATGCCTAGATAAGAATATCAACGACCTAAACATGCCAAAATTGGACATATTTCCCCATACCTTCGTGACGCACACTGCACGCATAGGCAAAGCAGCAATAGGAACAGATGATTCGACCGATGTACTTCAAGAAAGCTCTCTACCTGAGAGATCAATGTAATTGGCTGGCCATGTTTAGAGGTCCAATCATTGTCTCCCCTTCATGACGAAATCCAACACTGCTACACTGTCTACAAGGCAGTTCAGTTACAGAAATGGCAAATTTGAGTCTTGAAAAGATAGACGTACTCCTCTTGACTTGATTCGAAAAATCATCCTTCAGATCGACAAAGTCGACCAAGGTAGGATCTCGGAAACCCAATGGAAACCGAGTAAAATTGATTGAATATCGAAAAATGAAGGAAATATATAGCATATACGACAGAATACATCCTGTAAAGGAGAGACGTAAGCGGGCATAGGACAACATGATAAGGATACCGAGGCGTACCAATCGATACTTTACAGTCCTTCTCCTAATTCCAATGTTACCACCTATCGTATGGATTAGAAATAAAAATTGACAAGAGCCCGTCTCAGGCTGTCACACCTATCACATAGACAGAAGGTGCGAATGGCAGGCACAACAATGGTCGGCACAAATGTCGTCCACCACGATTCAGGAAAATTGAACGGTCGCAAAAAATAACATCGCCGCAGTAGCAAGGGTAGACAAGAGATTCAGATGAACATCTTATCCATGCCCCAAGTTCCAATTTGCAGGAGATGTGAAACCCACCCGGGTTCCAAGACGACGCAGATTTAGCTTGTCCTATTCACCGTGACGCAGGAAAAGAAAAAATTGATGGATAGATACATCTAGTCGCTGAGAGCGCTGCTCTTTTGCATAGATGAGTGAGAGAACAAGGCGATTACGTAGGGACGAAGTTGGTGGGTTGAGGACAAGAGCCTTGACTTGCAAGTCGAGCATACCGCACGTGGGGCAACAAACATCGGCAATCTCCGAGTGCTTCGAACCTTATTTTGCACAACTGACTGGCATTTCTGGGTAAGAGCAGACTTGGAAATAGCCTACAATCTGGGAATTCATTCCGGCAGGAGAATGATACCATTCGCGCGACATCCATTTCATGCTCATCCAGTTTTGCCGTCCAATCTGCGGGCATCATCAATAATACTAATGAAGGAACATCGGCCATGCTCGGGAATTCGGTCGTCGAAGTGCTCCTGAAGCGTTATCAAGGTTTCAAACCAGTAATTATAACATGCACTTCCATAAAACTGACGTGCAAGTTGTTGTAGTTACGCCCCACAATAATTTGCCCTCTTTGCCCTCCTACTTGAGATACAGTAACGTGGAGCTCTTGAACTGGCGAGTGAAGGTCACATTAATCGAGCACCTTTTGCCATTGTATAAGCCCGATTCCGTCAGAAATCACTCTGCACTGCGACCAACTTTAACTCTCCGAATTTCCTATCGTACTGAAACCCCATCTAATATGATTGCTTGATCACATTAAATTGATGTTGATGTTCAGGAAAGGAAACTCAATGCTCACTCACAAACATTTTACAAGCACATCCTTCAGGACGCCACTGTTATGAACAGCTGGTGACATTTCCAGATTCGGCATCGGTTACTTTTTGAATGAAACGGTTAACAGACCGAATTTCCTAAGCAGTAAGCGAATTTAAGTTTTCGCCACAGACCAATCTCTATTTTAGTCAACATTGTTTAAACGCTGCAGATTAGAGCTATTTGTGGAAACAGTCTTGCCAGCAACCGCATTTCGGACCGGCATATGCAACAGCAGCTAGAGTCATTCCAAAGTGACCCATAAATGAGGATTTTGGAGATTGCTTGTCTAGTCAATGGACAATTTTCAGTTTCTAGTAGCTCTTCTAACAAAGCGTTCTGTGCACAAAGTCCCTTGGGACCTCAAGCCGATACTAAGCGATGCAGGTCAATTACTCGATCTTTATATGAGAAAGCTTTCGGGGCCACATCATGGGCGGGGGCACTGGTAGGAGGTACAAGGATGATGGTCGTTTATACCGCCGGAAGCTGCACTACTGAGCTAAAGGGCGGGAGTAAACAAAGTAGTACTCTACTCCTGTTGTAGGCATTGTGTTCATTTCTGGCTCGTGGCTCGTGTGTTTTCCTAAGCTTCTGTTAAACAGATAGTTCGGTGTGTGATGACAGTGCATGTGCATGATGACTCGGTCACGTCACAATTTGCTCACTTAAGGTAGGTAGGTCACGGGTGTTGTTTACCTCGTGTCTCCTTTCCGTGGTCTTCCTTCGTACTCTGTGTACGTGGGGCGTGCTTTGACCTCCCTGGTGTGCAATTAGATGTTTCGCCATTTCTGCGTTAGGTGTGTGTGTGAGAGAGAGTGTGTGTAGGGTTTTCCTTTCACCGCTACTTTTTCCTTGTCTCCTCACTCTCCGCCCTCACCCTTCCTGTTTTCGACCGTACCCTCTTCCTCCACTGGCCCGTGCCTCTCTCCATCCTTCTCCAACATGTCTCTTCGTCTTCGTCGTTTTCTTGGTCCTCCTATCTGGCCTGCTGTCGTTCGATCACTTCTCCCCTGTCTTCGTGAACGCCCCTGTCTTGGTCGAAAACTTCACGATCGCTTCCAATCCATCCTTCGTGCCCAGTGGCACTCCTGGTTCGAGATTTTCGTCGGCATCCATTAAAATGTGTCGTTGGTTGACATTAATCATGTATCATACTATGTAAGGCGAGTCAATGTATATATAAAATGTCACGCATCATGATGGTCAATATGAAACAGCAATCTACCGCTTATTCCATGGCCGTACTAGCTATAACTATGTTCCATGGATCCACTGGGCGTCGGACCAATTTGTAATTCATCACTTAAACTTTGGGAAAAGAAATGAAGCTTCTCTGAATGCCCGAATACAAAGCGTCATCCACCTTGAAGATCATGGATGGCTACCACTGGGCCTCGAGAAGTTCTGAGCACATGCCGGTACGGAGCCTAAGAAAATTTCCCTTCGACAACGCTTACTCTTACCTCCTTGATACACGGACAGCATGAGAGGTTACACGTATCTGGAGGTATTTGTACAAGGTGTGAGTTGTAGAAGCCAAAAACCACATGGTTGTTGGATCCACACGGCCGGCCACCGGTCGTGTCACACACCCATCCAGCTTTCGGGCTTATCCTTCCTCCGCCTGGAAACGTTCCTCTTCTTCTACGATGATGGTGTCTAGTCTATGTTTCAAATAACTAATATACTCAGGAATACAAGAGCTGAGATTTCCATCGGCCGGGATAGTCTTATGTACAGTTGATGCAGACAAGAGTGATCGAGGTTGTGGGCACATAATGGAAGAACTTTGTTCAATTTTTGAGATGGTTCCTAGATCCGGAATATTGTTCCGATCATATCCCACATTCACATTCTCTCCCGCCGGAAAAATTCCTGTAGAAAAACAGGTTGAACCACACTCGCTTTTTCCTTTCTTCCTTATCGTCGGAGCATTGAGCACCGTGAGGCTACTATGGCCAGATTCATTGACGCTCTTAACGATGGGGTAAGTTAAACCTTGGAAATCTACTTGGGTTATTTGTGCTTATCGCCTTCTACAAGGTCGCTCATACTTTCGTGGGACGATATTTCAAATTAGAGGGCTCAGGGGCTACCAAAGAACGTGCTGGAGCGCGGTTCCTTGTACGTTGCCGTATGTTTTCTCGTCGATGTCGACCACTGAACTTGATGGACCACTCATAGACGGAGATTCGTGCTGGTCTTACAACATGGGTATGTTCAGAAACTCTACGTCGG
>QFEW01000532.1:0-23718 GCA_003316525.1 Termitomyces eurrhizus
ATTCGTGCCGAAGGCACGAATCGTAGCTCGTAGCCATTACTCCATCAGTTCTGATTCAAATTACATAATCCTAAATAAAATCTGTAGCTGTGATGTCATAGTATTTTACAAGATTTATCTAGAATTTTAAATACTTCTGTTCCTACATACCAATGCCATCTTTCAAAAACTATGAAATATTGAAACACTTTTTTGAGCCACTGTACCATAAACCCACTACTAAAGTAGCAGGAATGTGATTTTTGTGTTTTTTTTTTTTTTGCTTAAATGATGGTTGCATACTATGTGAATCTTTCCAAAAAGACCAGATATTGGGGTAGTTTTTTGAGCTAGTATATGTAGAAATGATGGGTCTTGCAGTGCAATAACAACAGTAGCCAGAACAATCCTGGCTCAAGTGGGTATGAGAAGCAAGTAAGAATATTATGCTCATGTCCAAAAGTATGACTAGTATAGATTGTTTGAAGTTGATGACAACAGCTACTATAAGGTACTCAATGTCATCATTGTTGTTGGCAGACCTTCACAAAGAACACAACCTCCTATGTCCTGAAACATCATACAAGCCCTAGTCATGCAAGTCAGGTATTGAGAAGATTGCAGTGAGTATTCAAACTCCTGCCTTGTGTGGAATCTGCAAGCAAGCCTGGCAATTAGGAAACACATCATTTAGTCAATAGAATCAAATCCTGGGCATTATTCTGCCTCCTTTTCCAGGAGCATGCCTCTAGTAAATAGGAGAGATCCAATGCTAATTGCCTTAGTAATTCCCAACTTCCAGCTTAACTCAATGCGGTTGATACCTTAGACAACCTGAATGATGTCCTGAAATAAATTGTCATTGTAAATAAGCAACTAATGCATATCTAAGATATTCTATTTAGAAATGCTTCACTAATTGTATATTCGTCTAGGTAGATGGCTATTGTCAGGTTCTGCTGACAACAGAAGCTTGCTGTGGCAAGTAAGTCCCTACTGGGCAGACTCAATATCTGCAGGGCAACTCCATTGCTGCAGTTGCCAACAGTTCAGAAGAGTAAAATGAGAGCACTCTCTAAAAGAAGAGAGATGAGAAACTTGCATATGAGCTATTTAGAGACCAATCTTTGTCTCCACATCCTCACTGAAGAGTACATCAAGCCAGCTAGCAAAGCAGACTCTAAGAAACCTGCAAAAAAATAAACATAGTGATGCCAACTCTGAAATGCAAAATTTTGAGTCTTCTAATGAGGATAACAAGCTTCAGTACAAATGAAGAAAATTCAATGAAAGAAAACTACCCTGGTTTATGCAAGAGCAACTTACTAGAGAGCATGTTAATCTTTGATGCAGCAAAAATCAAGAGTTGCTCAGGCAATACATGTGCAACATCAGTGAGGTCAAGAGAAGTATTCTCACCTTACAAACTGCTCTATCAGACTTCTCTTTCTCTGAATGGGACAAAGTCCTCATAGGAGAAGCTATCTGCTTCAACATGATTTATAGCTCTGTTGGACATTTGGGAGTTCCTCAAGAGAATTGAAGGTGTCTTGGACAATATAGGATTGTGTTTGGAGTCAGTGCTGTAGATGTAAAGTAAAAGTAAGCCTCAGTTGTTCAACAACAGATGTGTCAAAACAAGACTGAGAGTGGTGAAAATTTTAGTGAGTATTTTATATGAGTCAGTAAATGTAATTTTGTAATAAAAATAAAATAAATAAGAAGATATAACACAAGGCTTACAATTGTGGCATGCTTCAGTTAAGTAATACTGATCCTGGAAACAAAAAGAGATCAGCTTTTGAAAATTAACAAGACATCTACCTCAACACTCTCCCAGATGCCTCATTTACATGTGATTTTTCAGTCCTAGTTTTCCAATAAGGTATTCATGTGCGCTATGCCCAAGTGGTTCAGTAAAGAGGTCAGCCACATTTTCAGTCAATGCCACAGACAATATATTGATTTTGCCTGCTACAACTCACTCTCAAATGTAGTGTTCTCTAATGTCAATATGCTTGGCACACATGTTTTGTCACTGCATAGTACATGGAATCCAGTGAGAACTCGGCCTTTCAAAATTGGTTGTTTCTTTTGTTGTCTTTGTTTGTCTGCAACTGTAGTAGGTAGAAGCATGGGCAATAGCCAAGGTCACATGAGGGGCACAGGACAAAATGCAGATAGTAAAACCTCAGTCTACTAAAGTAGAACTTCAGAATGATCAACTGTAATTGTGTCTTATTTCAATCTCCTTAGGTGGAGAGAACATGACAAAATGCGACTAAACTTGCCCAGCACCCAATAACGCTGCATCCTGCATCACTGTTGTCTCCAACTCAATCAGTCTTGCCTTCTCACCATGATCTAATAATGTAGGTCTAATAGCATCCAATAGACAGTCTGATTGCCCAGTTATAGCAGTCCAACAAGGCCAATTTCTTGCTCCCAGCTCTGGGTCATACATCTCTTCTACTTCCTACCAGGGCTATTCACTGTCTACCTTGTATTAACTGCTGTCCAAAACCTGGTCTTGTACATGGTCACAATCTCACCATCATCTTTTGATGCTGAGATCATCCTCATTAACTGCTTTCTCCCCTGACAATGTCGTTAGAGACCTTAGTAAACAAGTCCATCTATTGTCAATACAGATTGACGGTCTTTGTGCCAAGCATGTTGCCTTTTTACATGTTATTCAGTCTCAAAAAGAAGAAGCAACTGTCATCCCAGACATATCTCAAAGAGATGTCTCCTTCCACTCTTCTGATAAAGATAGAGATCTATTTTCTGTCATGGATTCAAGGACTAATTCCGAACATGGAACTGCTGCAGTTCTTGAAGAACATATCAATGAAATTCAGTCAGGCCTTAGTAATGGCACTGGCACCGATGCCATTCAAAATTGAGGTAGTGATGGAGACTCTACAGATGATAGTGAACAGTTGATGGAAATTACTACCCCGTTGATTTCTACTTTAGTAATCTTCCCAATTTCTTCAGAGGGAGACGATGTATGCCACAGTGATTAGATGAGAGAGTCAGATGCAGACAAAGACCAAGGTGATGGCAAAATCATAATGGTTTGATCACACAAAAATACATCTGGGCTGAAAGGTTCTATTGAAGTGCCTGTGATATAATTACTACTCAGCTCACAAATACATATTCTCACCATACTTTCACTCTCAAATGAGTCATCTTCCTGTCTTGCATGCAGCAACTTGGTTTCAAAGAAACATGAAAATGCTGGAGGCTATGGTATTTGCCTTGGCTTAGTTGAAAAATTGCTTGTTTTCATTGACATGCATTCAGAGAATCTTATACCCAAGTCTCGCAGCCAACATCAACTAAAAGATACTAACTACTAACTCATTTTCAGAATTTTACCAGATCAAGATAGAATTCTCTAAGAATGCCCTTGGATTTGTGCTACTATGTAACCCCAATCAATGACCCCACATACACAATTAAGCATTTCTTGACCCCTTCCTTGATCTGCATGACTGGTTTTATTCATAAATAGAGAAAGGAGAAAAAGAGGAAATGAGGCAGACCATTATAGCTTACCACGAGTGTCAAACTTGCAGCCTTCAGATACACTCTGATAAATTTACATGCCTTAAAAGTCTGATGCTCTGGCCGATTGAGCTAGGTGGGCTATGAAAACCTTCAAAATCAAAGATTTATAGATTCAAAATGTATATTAATTGGTGTTTTATGGAGGGGTCTTGTTAGGTTCTGCTGAATTGGAGGCTTTCCAGAAAAGCAACACCCTTACGAGGTGGACTTGATCTACGTGTACTTGGGTGTCTGGAATTCCAGACTGAGCTTCTGGGGTTCAAGACGCAAATAGGGGATTTCCAGGACAGGGGACTTAGTCCAGGAATCAGGTGGGGGCGAAGAGTTAAGAAGGTTTGAGTCGAGTCAAGAACCGGAGGTTCTAGGATGAGACCCAGTTAGTAAAGTTTAAGTTGCAAAGTGTGTACCAGTCTTAGGAGCATGCAAACAATTTGAGCATGCCAGTCAAAGCGTACCAATCAGGCGTACCAGTCAGTTAAAGGGCACACAAGCAAACAAGTGTAATATCAAGACTAGCAAAATACAATGGGGGACTACTCTATAAGTACTACAGGGTCGGGTCTGGGTCCCTGGCCTTCTGGAGCATCTGAAATAAGTTCCAGAGGACATTGAATAGTGGGAGGGGGACTGTATGCCAGGATCGCATGTGTGGGTGCGCAATCAATTGGCCCAGAGGAAGTCATGATGTGTGATGGCCAGAATCAAATAGTGTGATCTAGTTGTTGATCGTGGCTTGATGGCCTTGCCAGTGGCTGGTTTCAGGGTCTGTGATGAGGGGCTGTTGGGGGTACTGGGCAATGGTGGTGTGATGGTGGGGGGGGTGCCCTGTGAGGTCAGGGAGGGAGTCCCAGATGGAGTTCCAGAGATGTCCAGATGTGGTGGGAGGGGTCGTGACATCATCCCCCCTTCAGCGCCAAGACCCTCTGAGGTGCATGTAGCTGGTGGACTGGACCATGGTCCAAGCGTGGGATCCAGCACATGACCTGGCACATATTGAAAAAAAAAAATTTTACCATCAAACTCAACCATGTCACGCACACCAACACATTCTCTGACGCCCCTTGTTACCAATGAGGTCGCGCCTCTGATTGTGTGAGAGGCCCAGGACGCAAGATACCAGCATCAGCTTGACTGGGAGCATGTGGCAGTGCTCATTTAATATGAATGTACCCACACCATTCCGCTTACTGCGACTGACTTTCCCTTTCAGAACAACATCACATTCCCATCCCAGAGATGGGCCCCAGCCATCTTCAAGCCCGCCCCTGAGGTGGGTCCCAGTTGTCTAGTGCCTGCCCTGGCATGGATGACCATGGGCCCTTCTTGTCCCCATTCTCTCCCACAGCCTCAATTGCCTGCCTCCCACTTCCATCGCTCTAGGATGGCAGTAGGGGCGATCACAGTGGTCCCAGACAACCAGCATGTTCCATGGGCGGACACCTCACATGAGTCATTTGAGGAGGCTCTGAAGAGGCCCCAGGGGTTGCCTGCCCATACCTGGTGTGTGAGCAATAGGCCGGTAAGTGGTTTCTTACCTCTGGCTCCTTAGCTGACTTCAGTACTGCAGTGTCTGCACTGTGCCTGCTAGCTGGTGCCTTGCCTGTTTGAGGCCCTGGGTCCTTTGTCCTGCCAGGACATGTTTATGTGCAAGGCATACCACCTCAACCACGAGTGATGTTCTGTGTCGGCGCTGTGGAGGGCACGTTGCATCATGTGTGAGCAGGGATGGCCGCTGGGAAGGTCAGTCAGAGGATGAGGATCAAGGAGCAGGATTGGGTGGCAGAGCTGGGAGGAGGCGCCTGTGGCGCCTGCAGAGATGTCTGGAGAGGAGTCGGGGGGCTGGGGCCATCCTGTGGTCCTGATTACCCATTGGGCAACCCAGGCCGGGGCCAGAAGTCACAAGGGTCATGGGAGGCACCTCAACAAAGGAAAGAGGCGGGCATTGCCCAGCCCCTCCAAGACTCCGTCCCTGGTTCCTCCTCTCCAGCTCTCCCTAGCGGTGTTCTCTCTACTGTCAGGCTGCCTACTGGGTGTTGATGTGAGGGGACTCCTGGGTCAGACGGAGTGGAGGGAGCAGCAGGTAGTCCAGGTAGAGGAGGAGTGGGAGGTCATGTGTCAGGAGTTGGAGGAGGCATGTGCAGCTTGGGGAGAGGCAGAGGCCCAGCTGGACGCTCTGTAGGCCAGGCTGGGGCAGGGGATTGGGTTCTTGGAGGGGGTTCTCCCTGGGCAGGGGTTGATGGAGGCCCTGTGTCGGGACATCGTGATCGCTCAAATGACTGTGCTAGGTGAGTGTCTTCTCTTTCCTGGCTGGTTTGTAACTAACGTTCCTAAATTGGGCTCAGAAGCACTGCCTGCTTCTAGACGAGGCAGCCACGGTGCTTGCCTTGTTGCAGGAGGGGCAGCGGCTGGAGCTGACAACCCCCAGAAACAAGTGGAGTCTCGATTTGCTGGGGAGGGTGGTGGAGGCGCATTGGCAAAGGAACGTGCCTGCCCTGGGCACCTGGTTTGAGCAGGTTCTGAACGAGAGCAAGCCGCTCCTGTTGTGGGATCAGTTGGTGGAGAAGGTGTTGTGAGAGCATGGTCCTGGGGCTGGCCAGGGCAGGGGGAGGAGGGGTAGAGGAGGTCTGGGGCCCCGGCATTAGGTGTTGTTATTTTGTTGTTCTTCACTTTTCTTCTTGTCATGGTACCTGTAATGTAGAAATAGTGTAGCTATAGCAAAATGTATATACTTGGTCTCCAGGACCAGAAAGTAATGTAAGTAATATAGCGGAAAACTGGGGAAGGGTACCTTGTCTAGACTCTAGGCACTACCAGAGGAGGGTAGTTGTTGGTCTTGTTAAAAGTATTAGAAGAATAAAGTAGAGAGAGGGAGAGCGGAAAATATATGCAGGAGTTGAATCCCTATTAAGCCCAGAGGCAGGGGTTATGCCCACTACTGCCATCTGTGAGTCCTGCGCCTGGAAAGGTTGTTTCCTGGGTGCCATTGTTGAAAGTCCCAGAGTTTGTCAAGAGCGCTCTTGAGGTTCTGGCATGGCTTCCAGGTATTGTTTTCTGGACCATATCCCTTCCATCATATAAGAAAGTGGGGTCGTCCACAAATATTCCAAGAGTAGAGGATGTCTTCCACCTTGTAATGGTATTTGTCCTTGACCTCAACCAGGGAAGGGGGCTTGGGACGTTGTTTGGGGAAGGGGTCTGGTGAGTAGGTGGACGTGAAAGACTGGGTGCAGGCCTTTGAGTTCCAGGAGGAGCTCAATCTTGTAGGCATGGGATGAGACATTCTTCAAGATCTTGAATGGACTGAGGTGCTTGTGATCAAGTTTTGGAGAGGGTCAGCAGGTGCAGAGGTGGCATCAATCTAACCATACCTTTGTCCCAAGGGCCTAGTCAGAGGTGTTTTCCCACTTCTGGTCGGTGTGTTTTGCATAGGCCTGGTTTGTAGTGTCAATCTCTTCTCAGAGGAACTTGTGAAGGGACTCGAGATCTCAGGCAACCTTGTGGGCAACGTGCGACAGGATGTCCCAGAGTGAGAGGATCAGTCGGAGGTGGTATCCCTTGTTGGTGAAGAAGGGGGATATCTTAGTAGTGGAGTGCAGCGTGTTGTTGTAGGTGAATTCGGCCAAGAGGAGCTCAGTGTGCCAGTCATCCTGCAAGTAGTTGATGTACAGCCAGAGGTACTGTTCGAGAAACTGGTTGACCCTTTTGGTCTGGCCGTTGGTTTTGAGATGATAGGTGGTGGAGAGGTTAGTTTTCACCTCAAGGGCCTTACACAGGGAGGTCTAGAACTTGGACATGAAGAGCGGGCCACGGTTGGAGACGATGTTGTCTAGGAGTCTATGCTTGGCAAAGACGTGCTCCAGGAATAGCTGGGTAAAATCTGGGGTGGTGTCCATGGTGTGGCAGGGTAGGAAAATGCCCTGTTTGGTCAGCCTACACACAGCAATGAGAATAGCATTGAACTCTTCAGATTCTGGGAGTTTGACGATATGATCCAAGGATATGGAGGACCAGAGGCATTGTCTGACCAGCAGGGGTTTCAGGAGTCCATAGAGTCAGTGTCAGAGGACCTTGGCTCAGAGGCAGGGTTTGCATGATCAAATGTAGCGGGTTACATCCTTCTTCAGTCCTGGCCAAAAGTAAGTCTGGGAGATGAGCTGGAGAGTCTTATGTATCCCAGGATGTTCCCGGAGCTTGTGGTTGTGGTGTTGGCAAAGAATGTCATAGCAAAGTTATGCGTGATTTGGGACGTAAATGCAACCATCCCAGAGAAGCAGTTTCTCATTGGGGGATAAGGAAAAGGCAGGGTCTAGGTCGGTTCTGTCTGGAGAGTTGCAGGGGTTGTGATCAGCAAAGTATTTGTCTTGTGGGGCATGGCGGATCTGGCTTAGGGTTCCTTCATTGTTTAGAGTCAGTACAGCATTCAGATGTTTGGAAGAGATCACCACATGTGATTGAACGCATTGCACTCCACCTCAAACAACTTCTTGGGGTAGACAGCTGGTCGCTGGATAAGAGCATTGAGTTTAGCTCTGAGTTGTCCCAGGCGGTACTGGATTGTGAAGTCATACTCTGAGAGAATCTTGGACCACTGGGCCTGTCGTTGACTGAGTTGCTTGGTCTTGTTGAAGTACTGCAGGTTGTTGTGATCTAAGTAGACCTGGATCTAGTGCCAGGCTCCTTCGAGGTAGGCTCACCACTGTTTAAAGGCTTTGACGATGGCAAGGAGTTCCTTATTATAGATGTCGTAGTTGAGCTCGGTGTCGATCATAGACCAGGTATAAAAGGCAACTGGCCAGGGTTTCTCACTGTCGGATCTCATCTGTGAGAGGATCCCGGCGATGGCATAGCTAGAGGCGTCACATTCCAGGATGATCGGAAAGGCGGGGTCATAATGCCAGAGTATGGGGGCAGCTGTGAAAGCCTCCTTGAGCAAGTTAAAGATGCTCTGGCACTTACTGTCCCAGTTCCATGCAACGTCCTTGCGTGTGAGCTGGCTGAGGGGTTTTGTGATACTGGAGTAGTTGTCTATAAACCTCTGGTAGAAGTTAGCAAAACCCAAGAAGGATTGTACTTTCTTGACATTCCGGGGTTGTGGCCAGTTGACAATGGCCTTGACCTTGTGGAGGTCCATGCAAACACCATTTGGAGATACTATGACGCTGAGATACTCAACCTCTTCCATGTAGAATGAACACTTCTCGGGCTTGGCGTGGAGATTGTGCTCCTGGAGGCACTCAAGGACTTGTCAGACATGCTTCTGGTGGTTCTCCTTTGAGTCGGAGTAGATGAGGATGTCGTCCACGTAGACAATCACAAAGACATTGCTCATATTGTGGAAGATGTTGTTCATGAAGTATTGGAATGTGGCGGGGGAGTGAGTCATTCTGAAGGGCATTACAAAATACTCAAACAGACTATACCATGTGTGGAACATGGTTTTCCACTCATATCCCAGGGCAATGTGGATGTTGTTGTAACCAGAGTGGAGGTTGATTTTTGTGTAAACCTTGGTGCTGCGGAGTTGATCGACCAGATTGCCAATGAGCAGAAGCAGGTAGCAGTTCTTCTTGGTGATCTTATTGAGTCCCCGGTAGTTGACGCAGAGTCAGAGTGAGCTGTCCTTCTTCTCAGCAAATAGGACCAGAGCTCCAGTGGCAGAGGTGGAGGGTTGGATGAATCTCTTTCCAAGCATTTCATCAAAATAGTCCTTGAGGGCCCGGAGTTTGACTTCTGACATATTGTATACCTTGCCAAAAGGAGGGGTGGTTCCTTCCTCAAGATTGATCATATAGTCATAGGGTGGTGAGGGAGAATCTCCTTAATGTCTCCTTCAGAGAATACATCAGCGAACTCATGGTACTCTGGGGGAACTACTTCTCGGAGGATCTGCTCCTTGGTTTTCTTCTCTGGGGGAATAGCATCTCCTCATAGGTGTTCTTCCAGGAGAGATGGCAAGGTATGTAGTTGAAACACAGAGGTTCCGTCCTGCACAAGGCAGGCAAAGGGGGCGGCTCCAATAATCCTAATGTTGAGTGCATTTGGGTCAATTGGGGTTGTGCATTCACAGATCAGAGCAGGTTTGACATGTGTCTGAGACTGGCCCAGGTAGTTCAGCCCTTTGTACCTGTTCTGAGGAATGTTTGGAGGTCAATCAGGGGCCTTGTGGGTTTGGATGGGTGTCGGGGACATGATGGAGGGCATTTGGGTGAGAGGCAAGGCTGCAGCCCTGGGGATGTTGGGCATCAGATTGCTCCCTAGGGCCCAGAGGTGCATGGTGGTTGTGGGCTGGTCCTTGGGTCCCAGGCACATCATGGTAAGTGTTCTCCAATTGATGTTGGGGTTTGTGTTACATAGCCAGGGTAGTCCCAGCACCATTGGAGTTGATCCATGAAGTTGCATGACCAGAAAGTCAGAGGTGAACTCAAAGCCGTTGTCCAGGGTCACGTGTCCCAAGTGAGACCTCTGGATGGGGCCAGAGGAGGAGGGGGCGCTGTTGAGCTGTTGCAGGCAGAGAGGTTGGTCAAGGAGGTTGTGGAGAAGATTGAGGGCATCACTGATGAAAACTCTGGTAGCTCTGCTGTCAATGAGGGCTGATATTGGTCCCAGGGCACCGTCCAACCTGGCATTGATGACAAAGGATTGGGGAGTCTGGGGGATGGTGGGGGCCCATCCAGGAGGTCCTTTGAAGTTGGGTTGGGGCCTGGGGAGTGGAGGATGTTGAAGGGGAGTTGCTGGTTGTCAGGCATGGATTTCCAGGTCAGGCAAAGGATGAGATGTCACCAGTCAATGTGGGGGTTGGTGTCTTGGAGCCACAGAAGCCCTAAGACCAAGGGTGCAGAGGGGTGGAGTTTGGTTATCAAGATAACGGGCATACACACAAAATGGGTGATATCTTCTGCCATAGAAGTGTCTCCATTGAAGAGGCAGAGTCATACTGGGACCGGAAGTTGTTGAGCGGGTTCCGGAGCAGAGGTAGACTATGCTTTGTCAATGAAGTTGTCCATGGCACCACTGTCAACAAGGGTGTTGAGGGGGATTCCAGAGGAGGTGAGGTGGGTTTTGAGGAGAGAGTGCGAGGAGTGGGAGGGTAGGTAAGCCGTGAGAGTGTCCTGTAAGCAAAGATGAGAGACTGGGGCAGAGAAGATGTTGGGGGTTGATTCCACAATTTAGTGCATCTTCCGGGTTTAAATTGCCAGATTGTTTTCCAAATATTTGTAGGTGGCATCTTTCCCTTTGAAGGTCTAGGTGGCGCATCCCACAACCTGTCGTTGGAGGCACTCAGAGATGAAATGGTCTTTCTCACCACATAATATGTATAATGGAGTCACACTTGTTACTAGCGTCAACGATGCTATAAGCATTCAATAGAGTATTATGTAAGACAACATCTTGTATTCACTCTAGTTCTAGTCAAATCTGATACTGCAGTCTGATTCAGCACTGGGTGATACACACAAGATAGTTCTAGCTCGTAACCTCCAGTTACAGTATGCAAACACCTTCTCTTCTCCGTTGTTCCTGTACATCCTTCGGAACTTCGATCCAGGATCATCCCTTCTTCTGAAGCTGGTTACCCCATTTGTTGGTGAAGTTGGGGTCTTCAGGGTCTTCTGGGGATTCCTCCGGGCTTGGCACATTACCCAGGTTGTTGGCGGCCACGGCAGTGTTAAGTTGGGCCTGGGGGCGAGCACCGCTGCTAGGGTTAGCATTGAGTGAAGCGTTCCTCAGAACACATCTGGAGGTTGAAGAGGTTGTTCTTGCCCTTGGCAATGGTGTCATAGATCCCAAACTTCCTGGAGAACTTGTCAACAAAGGCTTGCTAGCAGGAGAGCACCAGGTTGTTGGAGTCAAACTGGATGAGGGCCGTGTAGTGATCAAAGGTGATCTCCTGGAGGTACAAGGTGGCAAAGGCCATCTGGGAGCTGTCAACCTGAAACATGTTAAAACATTGAGTGAGGAAGGTATGCCATTTTTGGGGGTCCCAGCCCATGAATGCATTGGGTTTTTGGATATCCAGACACCCTTCACAGGCAAGGGCATCACGAGTGAGGGTGCGGTGTGAGGGGTTTGATGGTGGTGAGGGTGGCCCTGGAGGTGGGAGTTGTGTCATGTGGTCAGTGGAGTGGCCCCAGGTGGAGCTCCGAGGGTGTCCTGGGGTGGTTCTGGGTAGGAGGGGTTGTGATAGCTATAGCTAAAGTTTTGACAAATAAAATTAAATTTATAAAATTTTGCAAGTAACAAACCTTATGACTTACTTTAATAAACAGCTTCTAAAACAATGTTCCTACTTAGATCTCTATGTATTTTTTCAACAAACTTCTTTGCATATGATGCATGCAAATAACAAATTCAAGCTTTTCTTACTATAACCAACTTCAACAGACAGCTTCTAAGACCAACATTTCCAAACTCTTTGCATGCATATTTGTGCAAATAACAAACTCTATATATGTAAACCAAAGCTTTTTCTGCAAATTTTTTTGTGCACATTACATGCAAATCATGCAAAAGCAAAGCACAAAAAGCTATAGAATTGGTTGCAAATAATTTAGGCCTGTTATAAGCAGCATAATAAGATCAGTGATCTTACTGATCAAAAAAGGTGATGAAATTACTGATCTGATCATGACAAGTCAAATCAGTAGCTATATGATCATCATGACAATTACTAATTATAATCTCTGACATATAAATTCTATTACTAATAGTGCTTTAGTTGCTATGCAATAACTGAATTAAATTTTTAAACATAGTGATAAAAAAATTATAGGATTTTTTTTTAAATATTTAATTAAAAGCTCTTGTTTATAAATAGCAGGCTGAAAGCTAAATTTGTCTGCAAAGCAGCAACATGTGAAATGAAAAATATTAATACTTATTGTTTGTTCAAGCAATGTTATATAAAAACTTATTAAAGTAGGAACTTGCTTATGCTCTTCTGTGCTTGCAAAGGATATAGTAATTTTGTATTGGACTTCTCTGAGGATTTAAAACATTGTTCTGTCTCGGGCAGTGAGATAACAATTAAAGGTCACTTACTTAAACTTATTGAGCAGGAGGTATCCTGCTTAATGCTGACAAAGCAGCATAAACTAATTGACTAGTGTATGGGAGCTAGCATAGCTTCCAAGGGTTTTAGGAGAATCTTTGAAATGCAACTTGGTAGGTACATCTTGCTATTGTAGGGTGCCCATGTGACTGTATGAGCTTCTCACTTAATAAAAAGAGTGCTGGTCAGTAGCAACCAGTAGAACTGGAGACTCAGCCCTGCACCAAAGAAGAAGTTCTAGCATTCAATAGTGTGATTTTAGTAGATCACAATGCTGAATGCATCAGAAATGTACCTAGTTTCTTTTTCAAGAAGGGCAGCTCTTTGTTTTGCACTCTCCTGTGCATAATGATCCATCTGGAAGGGCGACCTCTAGAGGCTGTGGCTCAGTCACACAGCTGGCAGAGGGAGATCCAAAGTGTATTAGAATATATACTGACAATATCAATGTAGCTACTTACCTGGCAGAGGAAGATCCAAAGAGAACAAGTCTAGGGATTCCCTATGCCAGGTTGGACGCTTCTTGTTGGATGGCGACCACCGTAAGTGCCCTGAATTATGATGACCCTCTCATATATCTACTAATTAACTTTACTCTTGTCTCACATATATATATACTGTACCGGTTCCATACGCACCCTCAGTCGAATACACGAAGACTGAGGGTGAGCAATGACACACTTATATTGATGAACTACATACTTACACCTACCCTAGTTACACATACTTACTCGTGTATGTTCTAGGTAGGTTTAACTGAGTTGAATACACAAAGACTGAGGTTACACATACTTACTCGTGTATGTTCTAGGTTCTAGGTTGTAACAGGTTAAGGGAGAGTGCTGCTCCGTATACTGAAGTATGACTTGACAACCAGACCTTGATTTTTTTTTTTCTCTCTGCGGACTGACCGTCCGATATTGGTGGGCTGCTGCTCTGATATTGTCTGATTACCAAGCACGCCGCATCGTGTACCAATTGCCCTGAGGACATGCGTTGTTCTGGATACTTACTGTCTTATCTTTCTTCTCCTTGATCTTGACTATGGCTCCAACTGCTCCAACTGCTCCGACTGCTGAGAGTCCCGGAAGACCTATCCTGGACATTACAGATGCTGAGGGGGCAGAAATGCGAAGAACTGACAACTCTGCCCCTGTGATCTCGCAGATCAAGGTGTCATTGTGTTACTCTGGGGAGCTGCTGGCTAAGGATGATGGCAAGTGGACTCCTTGGTCAAAATTCATGAAGCTCAAACTTATGATGTCAGGCCTATATGAGTACATCTTTGATCCTCCTGATATCCCTCACAGAACATTCAAACCATGCACGTATTGTAATTGGAACCTGAATGACCGCCTGGCCTGCTCCTTCCTAATGCTCGGCCTATCCAAGTCAGAGCACAACTTGGCTAGTGACTCCATAAGCGCAAAGGAGTTGTGGGAATACTTGCAGGCAAGGCACGGTGGGGCTGGACTGGTTCAGCAAGTTTGTCTGCTACAGGAGGCCCTGACTACGAAGTGCTCTCCAGCTGAGCCAATCACGAAAACGATAGATCGGATCTATGAAAAGATCAATCGCATGTTTGACGTTGGGACTGTCACCAAGGACCTTTTGCAATCTATCGCGGCCTTATTTTCACTGTCTGACAACTCATTGTATGCAAGCGCACGATCGATTATCTCTCGTGACCTTGCAGCTGCTACTGCAGCCATGTCCTATGGTCCAGACAAAATCCAACACTTCTTGGAGAATGAGCAGACCCTCTATGCTGCTGAAAGGGGAATGCCAGACCCCCAGCCCACAGTGTTGGCAACCCGCTCTATGACCAGAAGGGATGAGCTGGTTTGTGATGCTTGTAAGACAAGGGGACGCACAAATTACACGGGACATACAAAGCCGTGGTGTATCCTTGAAGGTGGTGGGATGGCTGGGAAGATGCTTGATGAGGCAAAGGCTGCCCATGTGGCACACTATAAGGCTAGGAAGGACAACCGTGAGAAGAAAAAGGGGGCTACAAGACTCACGATTACCCCAGCCGGTGGTTCTGTATTCACAGTTGAGGGTGATGCTGAGGCTCTCGCAGCGTATATTGCTGCTCAGACAAACAAGGTGCCAGGTACAGCTCCCAAGGCTGAATTTGCAGGCCTAGCGGCAGATATGGTTCCCACAAGCCTTGAGGATGCTGAGACCCTTGAATTTGATGCGTGGATTGCGCTGGAGGAGGAGTCTGTGACTATAGCCGACTAGAAGGACCATGCGTTACAGACTGTGACTGAAACTACATTGACCAGTGCCACCACTACACACCCATTATACTTGGATTCTGGGGCAACCGTACATATATCTCCAGATGCCACTGACTTCATCTCATTGAAACCCATACCAAACAAATCCATTAGAAGTGTTGGTGGATCGACAATCTTGGCTACCGCCATAGGACAGATAAGACTATGTCTTGCAAATGGCTCTTACCTCATACTCGATAATGCTCTCCTAGTTCCTAAAGCTACAGTTTGGCTCTCAGTCAGCCTAATGGCAAAGAAGGATGATATATTCACCTCGTTTAGAAACACAAAGGCAAAACTGTTCAGAGGAACCACGAATGAGCTGATTGCCAATGGAACCCTACTCCCTATGAAGAACCTATATGTGTTAGACCTCCACACCGAGCTTGCACTTACAGTACACTCAGCACCCAATATTGTCACATGGCACCGCCGTTTGGGCCATGCAAATTACCAGACAATCATGGAGATGGCAAAGAAAGGCATGGTCAAAGGTATGCCGTGTACCTTCTCTGCAAAACCGCCGAAGTGTAATGAATGTATTCTTGGCAAGCAATCCAGAACACCTGTTCCGAAAGTTAGAGAGGAAGGTGTTGGTCATAGAGCAACATGAAAGCTTGGCATTGTTTTGGTGGATCTGACTGGGAAGCAGGATGTGACGTTGCGCACTGGCAATAATTACATCATGAATATAGTCGACAACTACACAAATAAACCCTGGTCCATACCCTTGAAGCTGAAGAGCAATGCGTTTGGTAAACTCAAGGCATGGATCCTAGCACGACAAGTAGAGACAGGTCTGAAAGTTGGAATTCTGCGTTCTGAGAATGATTCAGAGATTATAGCCAAAGAAAATGAGATATGGTACCGGTCACAAGGGATAACAACGCAACATGGAGCTATATACACGTCGGCACACCTTGGACGCGTAGAACAGATGCATTGGACACTTATGGGAAAGAGCATTGCTATGAGACTATATTCAAAATGCACAGCATTTCTCTGGGACGAGTTTTATTTAACAGCGGCTCATCTTCATGGGAAGACTAAAACCTCAGCTGTAAATGATGTAACACCAGACAAGCTATGATACGATAAGAAACCGAACTATTCCTATATCCGTGAAATTGGCTGTTGTGTCTTTGTCCTAATCTTGGGGAAACACAATCCTAAGATCTACAAAAGGGCCATTGAATGCACGCTAATAGGTTATGATCCCAAGGCCAAAGCTTATAGGTGTTACGACAGGGTATCAAAATGGGTATACAGCACATATCACGTCAGATTTGTTGAGCACCAAAACGACAATGCTATTAGAGACTTGAACTCATTAACTCCATCTCCAGATCATGCAGGGATCCCAACCATCGATGCCATAGCAAAAGGGGCAAAGGACCAGCCATATATAATCTCTGATGATCATGAAGAGCTTGCACCCAATAGAAATCAAGAAAATGCCCCACAAAACATACCTGCAGACCCTATTCCTCCAGATCAACCAGAGGATCCAGATGTGTTAGCCAAACCAGTTCAAGAACTTCCACGACAATCAACATGAGTCCCAATACCAACAGCTAAAAGTAGACCTAACGATGCACCAGAAACTCCAGTAGAACATGCTGTAAGGGAATCAAAGGAATCAGCAGATCGAATCCGTAAAGCTAGAGCTGACTATCGACATGCATTCGAACAGCTCCACCATAATGAACACCAAGAACCACGGGCTCTACAACCTGTGGAGGAGGAGAACATAGACCTCAATCAAGTGTTAGCAAGGCTGAATGTAACCAAAGATGACCTAGGTATCAGTCCTGAAGATGTGGATCCAGAGGTATCAAGAACGTGGAACCAGGCCCAGCAATCTATTGATGCAGAACAATGGAAGTTAGCCTATGAAGATGAACTCAAATCCTTACGTGAAATGGGAGTGTATCACTTGATCCCCCGAAACAAGGTGCCTTCAGGACACAGAATACACCGTTGTAAGGGCGACCTCTAGAGGCTGTGGCTCAGTCACACAGCTGGCAGAGGGAGATCCAAAGTGTATTAGAATTCAAACGTCCTCATAGAGGGCCTCTCTATAAGGGAACGCCAAGGGAGGAGGATCCAGTAGGTCGAGGTCTGCAAAGGGGAGGTGTCCAACCCGGCAAGCCTGGATAGCAGCACGCTCACGGACTGACTCTCTACGCTCCTCTCTAACTTCCTTGGCACATGTGGAACACCGTCAAGGACAGCGGCTCATGCTCACCTTACCCTTGGCCCAGTCAATCTCAGGATTGTGATCACGCAGCCAGGAGAACCCAAGTATCATGTCCTGCTTTCCTAGGCTGGTAACCGCAAAGACTGCACGCTCAGAATGAGTCTGATAACGAAGGACTAAATCCACCACTGAGCGGATGGATCCAGCTTCATTGAGCGTACCGTCAATGTTATAGACTGGAATAGGGTGAGAGAGGGGATGGGTAGTGAGCCAGTGTTGTTCCACATAATGGGTGTCTAGGAAGAGTCCAGTAGCGCAACTGTCCAAGAGAGCTATGACGCTTCGAGTCTGCTGAGTGTCAGTTGTCTCAATCTCCACATTCAGACGCAGAGAGTTGGGAGAGGGAGTAGAAGCAACAACATATCAACGGGGAAGGCGTCGTTCCCAAGCTGGGACATGTGATTGTCGGACAGGAGAAGGAGGAGAAGAAGTCTTAGCTGAGGCTTGGACCAAGGGGGTATTTTGTACGTCGGAGGGGGTGCTTACAGTTTCAGTCAGAGAATCAGGAACAGGGAGCGATACATTAGAAGACTCTACTGATTGACATGTAAACTGATTAGCACCAGGCGGCGGAGGCGTACAACTCATTCATTGCTCTATTGAAAACCCTCCTCTGCAGAACCAAAGGACACATCCAATGGTTCTGCTACAGCTTCCACAGGACCCATGGACTCCTCCAAAGGTTCTGCTTCAGTCTGTACATCTGGGGAGGGGTTTCCTCGAATGTCTCGGGCAGCAAGGAGCTGGAGAAGGAGCTCCTCCTGCTCTAAAGCTGAGAGATAGCGCACCTCTAACCCCTGGGGACAATACCGAGCAAAGTGACCAGGCTTTCCACAGCGACGGCAGAGGAGAGGAAGGGAGGAACGTTGACGAGAGGCATCAACATCCATAGGTACTCCAAAAGAAAGAGGACGTGCCACAGGTACCTGAGCTGGGGGTGGAGTGCGAAATGAAAGGGAGGGCTGGATGGGATGATGAGCAGAAAAAGATGCCTGTGGGGTGGAGCGAGGGGCAGTTCCATGGTGGAGCTCACGTCATAACTCCATGAGCTGCCACTGATCACGTGCTACCTGATACTAGGTCTCGATACTTGTGTCATCAGATCGTCCCTCAGCCATGCTGTCGATCCGATCCATGAGAGAGGGAAGGAGGCCATCTCGGAAGGTGAGACAGAGCTGAAGACCATCCGGATAACAGGCCTGTTCAGCAAGAGCTCTGAAGGAGTCGATCTACTCATCTAGGGTCTGCTTCCCCTGCCCATATCAATGAGGATCTTGGAGAGTGAGGGCTGCCACCTTAGCAGGGTCCAAGGGGAAGAACTCTGTCCAAAACTTGTTCTCAAACTGATCCCAACTTCCAAAACTCTCCACTCCTCCAGGGCATTGAAAGACTCGTAGCGCGTATGTTGAAGCTCGCCCAGACTTCATGTAGGGAGGAACCCAAGTGATCTTGAGAGCGTCAGAGGGAAAAGCCTCACCACTGAGCTGAATATAGGTGATGCAGGACTGCAGGAAACGCTCGCCTATCGCTTGGTCACCATTGAATGCATCTGGGAGTGCTGGGCGAGGAATATTGGCATGAACTGGGGGGGAGGCCCCAAAGCGAGGGACTGGGGGTGTGCCAGCCCTAACTGGAGGTGCCTGGAGAGGGGTAGGAGTGAGAGGGAGGCGCTCTAAGAGGGCCTGAAGGGAATGAGAGATGGTGTCTGTGGCCTGACATAATCCAGCAAGTTCGGTGGTATGGAGGGTGAGGGAAGCTTGAGTGGTCTGCACCTGAGTCTCCAGAGCAAGCAAGCGACCCCAGGCATCATCCTGAGGGGCAGAAGCGTCCAGGGGAGTGTCTGAGGGGGCTGGTTGGGTCATAGAAGCAACAGAGGGGCAGGGAGTAATCCAGTGGGGGAGGGACCTAAAGGGGCAAGAGAGGGCTCAAGCGGGCTGAAGGGGGCTCCCAGACCGAAATGTAGAGACTTGTTCTGCTGTAAGGGCGACCTCTAGAGGCTGTGGCTCAGTCACACAGCTGGCAGAGGGAGATCTAAAGTGTATTAGAATATATACTGACAATATCAAGGTAGCTACTCACCTGGCAGAGGGAGATCCAAAGAGAACAAGTCTGGGGATTCCCTATGCCAGGTTGGACGCTTCTGGGGCCTCTGAAGCGTGGGAAACAACTGTACAGTACAACAAAACCTTAAAAACTCGAAAATTGACTAACCAAACAAGTGTGCAAACAAGGGAGGAAAACTCCGGACTTTAGAAGTCAGAAAGGCAAACTCCGGCTTATCTAAGCAGCCTGGAGCGGTGCTGAAGGGCCCACACTTGTCTGAGTGATAGCTAAAGAACTTGTGCCCTGCATTGGGTGTTGGTATCCCTGTTGGGAAGGATTCAATGTCGATGTTGATGAAGTGGAGGGAGGCTGAAGAACAAAAGGAAGTTAGCTCACCTTTGTCGCTTATTGTTACTGCTTTCCCTTCTGTGGACGACGTCAGGACTACTTGGACACCTCAGCTCTAGACTGACATTGACAAAAACACCTGTCCTGTGTTTTTTTGACCTCGCTGACGGCCAACAGCATCTCGGAGGCTCTGCCCTGGCACAGATATTCAAAGAAATTGGGTCTGAGGCTCCAGACGTCGATCTCTACTACTCATGCTGAGCTTCAGTAGATGTGGTCAGAGACGTCGTACAGAATGCAGGTGCTCTGTGACAATCCCACCTGCGCCACAGAGGAGTTCAGCCTTGTCAGAGACAAGTCACACACCAGCATTTTCTATGATCTTACATTTTCTTATCAGCCTTCTCAAAGCCTGTTCTGAAAACCCAAGGTTGTATTCTCTCTGAACAGGATGTCAATAGACAAGTGGAGATGGCATGGTCATTTGCCGCAGCAGGTTTTGATGCCGTCGACGTGCACATGTCTGACATACTCTCGGGCAACACTAGTCTCTCTGGATTTGTTGGACTTGCTGCTTGCGGTGGTTTCTGCTATGATGACATCCTTGGTGCTGGCAAAGGATGGGCGCACTCCGTACTTCTCAACGAAACCGTCCGCACCAAATTTGTACAATCCTTCAAGCATGAGGACTCGTTTGCACTGGGTGCCTGTAATAGTTGTCAATTCCTTAGTCACCTCTGTTAAATCATCTCTGGTGCACAGGATTGGCCTGATATTAAACCTAACAGGGCTGAATGCTTCGAGGGCCGTACGTTGATGGTGGAGATGGGTGGATAACGAAGTCACTCGTTCGTCGGTGTTCTTCAGTGAAATGGTCAGTTCTAAGTTACCTGTGGCCGTGGCGCATGGAAAGGGTAGGGTTGTGTTTGGTTCGGAGGAAATGCGTCAACGGCTGGAAGGGTATGGGCTTGTGGCTGTACGGTTTGTCGATTCTCAAGGAAACCCAACAGAGAAGTACCCGCTGAACCCCAACTGCAGCCTTGGAGAAGGTGGTACAATAACAAAGGACATGAAAGAACGTGGACTCAGATCCACTGCTAGAGGGATCAACAAGAGTAGGAAGCCATCTGAACATTTCTGAGGCTGGGAAAGTTGGCTTCCGAGTCATTCATTGGCCACATCCACCAAAGAGTGACATTGGAAACATTACCAATATTATGGTTCCAAGGATCTCTTGCATCGAAGGTAAGAATCTGTGTTCCGTGAGTCGCGCATTTCATGGACATGAAAAAGATAACATACTGTCTCAATGTTGTTAGATTATACGTATGGCTAGAGGACCCTGGCTATAGTGTCTGCGCCCCAATATGTAGTAAAGTTGTCTTGCAGGTCGGGGTGATTGATAACCCATCTTTTGTGTGGAGAAATATTAAGAATATCAACACTGCGGCCTAGTTCATCTCTCCGTATGGCCTAGGCCTTGCACCCCTCTTCAGTCTTCAAGTCCAGATCCTAATACTCCTCAGGCACAGTGTTGCTAAGGTGTTGCAGAGACCTTGACAATGTATGAGGTGTGAGTTCGTGCGTAGTCTTTGTGAGCTCGTATTTGCATGCCATGTGCCCAAATGCGCTGAGACCAATGAAAGTCGGCGGGGCAAGTTTGAAGTAATCACCAATCTGGCGACGCATCTGTTCATCGGCCTCAGCTTGAGCCGTAAGTACCTCGAGTTGGTCGAATGGCTTGACCTTGACATACATAGCAAGGATTGCCACATTGTTATAGCTAATGACATAGTTTACAGCGAGATCGACTGGCACCATAGACCAAGGTGATGAAACCTAAAGGTGATAAGTGAGAGCTCCTTCAGATCCGTATCCTACCTTAGGTGTGACTTCCCAGCCTTGTTCCATGGGGAAGAAATGGGTCAAGAGTGCGTTCCAAGGGCCATTCCACGCATCGTCATTCTTTGAGTTCAGCAGAACAGCGTTAAACATTTCAAGCAGGGTTTGCAGATACATGTTGAGTGAGGGAGTGAGAAAGCAGTGTTATTATCGAATTATCACAGGTGTGACATGACAGTCACTCAGACAATTCTCATACCGTTTTTCTGACCAATTGACGGCCTTGTGATGTACCATATGTTAGAAGTAGGAATCTAATATCACAGAGGTCACTCTATAGTATGCGTAAGTTAATCCGTCCATTGTTCTCTAAGTAAACTGCATGCTCACCCTCAGTCTCTGTGTAATGACTGAGGGTGATTGTCATTCCCGTCTGTATAATATATCCTCATATTTTTCACCCAGCCCTGAGCGCGCGACCCTGACAGTAACAATCAATGCGCACGGTGATGCTATGACACGCGTGGATCTCAACACCATAGTACTTTGTCTCTTTCCATGTGAGCTTTGTCTTAGTAGCCACGTGAGAAGGCATACAATGCATTAAACGTTACATCATTCTTGGACGGGACGAAGATCCCAATGATTGTCTGTGGGGACTTCAACTCCATCCCTGAGTCTGGTCTGTACGAATTTGTCTCGACAGGCCAGCTGGCCCCGGACCATGTTGACTTCCTAAGGCACAAATATGGCAAGTATACAACCAACTCTCTATTACGATGACGGAGTGAGTGTTGGACGGTAACAACATCACCACGCATCATCACGTATGCCCACATTCATTATCACAAATATCACACAGACGCCACCACAACTGGCCACTGTCTTCCTTTGTTATCCTTATACACAATGATCCCATTGTCTTCTCACATACATATAAAAGACACGTACATACAGAACACTACCCTCAGTCGATTATAACGAGCTGAGGGTGAGTAAAACTTACAGTTACCATGGACACATACATTTACTGACTGCACCGTAGAATAATCCTGTATTGTTCCATCTAGGTACAGTCCGAATATCAGTCGATTATAACGAGCTGAGGAATAATCCTGTATTGTTCTATCTAGGTCGTGAGGAACTGATTCTAATAGTGAGTATCTTCTGTCTAAGCCTAGCAAGGATCGATTTCTTTTGTCATTGACTGGCGGCACACTGTTATTCTGGTGCTGGCATCAGGGCCTTAGTTATCATTCTCCCTGGATTACCTGGTCTTACAATTCTACCTAAACCAAAGGGCAGACCCCACAAACAAATTTGACTGCCCTGGAGACCTTTGTTTGATCGTTCACAGGGTCTTTTTCTGTGAGTCCACGCTAATCTTGTAACTGTGGAGACTATATCCAAAGCTTCAGTCCTAGTCAGAAAGCAGTTTGAGGACTTAGTACGAAGAGTGGATCTAGTTTGTGTAACCGATTGGAGCGTATGGTAGCGCTCATTCTTCGGCAGCAGGAAGTCATATTTGAGGAAGGTCTGTCTCGATGGAGCAAAGTAAGAAACGAGTATCGAATACGTCGAGGTCACCACTGCGACTGAATCAATCAATGCGCACTTTTCTGGCTCGGAAGTCTGACGGCATTCCTCCAAACACATAGAGGGCAGGCAGAACCACACTGGCCTGATATATGACGCTGCCAATATGTAATTTAGTTCTAGCATCAACGCCTTCAAGCGAAGTAAACAGGAAAATTTAGACTGTAACTTATCTCTCTTTAATTTGCTGTATTTTATTCTTCATCAGGCCTCTTCAAAGATGTCCCTTTTTATCTATCCTTCGTCTAATTCGAATGTCTATTTCTAGAAACTTATACTCTCATAGATATATGTGAAGATGATTAATGCTGGTTGGACATCCGGATCCGCGATTCTTCGTGTCGAAGAAATCCTGTGTGCATCTCGCAAAGAGAAGTTGTAGATACTAAATACAATGCAACATTTGATCTACATTGATCGGACCGAGTTCACCATGGAGCTTAATGTCCTGGACTCCTACCTGCATAATGCCCAATGGACCATGGACTCAGGTAGAGAATTGAGCCCGAATTGAGCTTTGATGATAGGGAAGTGCGCATCAAGTGACGTATTTGTTAAAGCAAGTTACACGCAGCGGTTACAGACAGACACTAAATGAGTAGTGTGACAGCTAGTGTCATTGTACTTCAGAATGAATATATATTTGACTGCATAGTTAACACATACCTAGTGTCGTTGTACTTCAGAATGAAGTGTACAACGACACTGGGAAGAAAATAATACTATGGTCACGTGCG